>JANAVB010014035.1:0-68884 GCA_029216955.1 Iris pallida
AACGAGATTTAATTCAAATCCTACGAAATTAATTCAAATCCCACAAAGATAGGATCTGAATTAATTCAAATCCCACAAAGATAGGATCTGATTTAATCGTATTGATTCAGCCTTTCTATTACTGATTTGTAATCTGCACAATCAGCGGATCCCTCCATGCGGCAGCAGCAGCAGCCTGACCGCATGAGCCTAATGGCCGCATGGACCGCATGAGCCGTATAGACCGCATGGACCGCATGAGCCGCATGGACCGCATGGTCTGCATAGACCGCATGGACCGCATGGGCCCGCATATGAGCCACATAAAGACCGTATGACTGCTGACGTGCTAAGTGCAAAGTGCGCCAACAAAATGCCATATTACGCCTCATAAGCCCGAGTCCGAGTCCGAGTCGCTAAGCCCCTTTGGGGCTTAGCTCCAAATGGAATTAATCCAAGAGAATGACAAAAGCATTAATGCTTAATCCTTGGAGCCTTATTCTTACCTCCTTGTAAAATCACCCACATGGTTCCCTCCTTAGGGTCACCACCCTATGTGCATCTCTCAACAACACACCCAAGTATATATGTTGAGATAACTCATGGTGCATTTCCGATGTGGAACTAAAATTTATAAGGCATGTTGAGAACAAGCTCTCTCCATGTAAAGAAAGCACCAACAGAGTCCATAACTAGTATAAAATAGTTGGTAACACATTCTTGAAGCCAAGGAAAAGATCTACAACTTTTGTGTTGGGAGTTAGAAGAAATTCTAGCCATAATTCAGTCAAAATAGGACATATAACAGTCAGAAACAACCAAAATAGGCATTATGCGGCCTATTCTGCGACATGCATGCGGACCAACTGCGACATGCGGCTCATGCGGCATATACGGCCCAACTGCGATACCATATGCGGCTCAACTGCGACATGTGGCCTATGCGGCCCAACCGCGACACCATATGCGGCCTACTGCGACATGTGCCTCATGCGGCCCAACCGCGACATCTATGTGGCTCAACTGCAACATGTGCCTCATGTGGCTCATTCGCGACAGCTTATGCGGCTACTGCGACATGTGCCTCATGCGGCTCATTCACGACATCTTATGCGGCTACTGCGACATGTGCCTCATGCGGCTCATTCGCGACACCATATGCGGCTACTGCGACATGTGCCTCATGCGGCTCATTCGCAACACCATATGCGGCTCAACTGCGACATGCGGCCTCATGCGGCCCAACCGCGACATCTATGCGGCTCAACTGCGACATGCGACTCATGCTGCAGATGAACATAGAAGTTTGACCAAAATTGTTTTGGCCATAACTTTCTCAAAATAAATCGGAATCTAACTTTTCAAAAGCCAAACTTTGGTAGAATTAAATTCTCTACAACATGGAACCACTTATTTTTGAAAACAACAAAGTTTGATAGATCAAAACCATAAAATTCATATGAAAACTAAAACTTGAAACTTAGATCTACACCCAACCATCAATGGAAATCAAGAACTTCAAGACCTAAACTTGTATAGGAAGAGAAGATGAACAACATGGACTAAAAATTAATGGAGATGCATGAAATCTCTCGTGGTGTGCAAGATGTACTTGCCTCTCCAAATGGGTGGGTGGAAGATTAATGGAGGAAGAAGAAGAGTAATGGTGAAGTGAATGAAGAGAGAGAAAGGGGATGAGCTTTAAATGAAGGAGTGGTGGTAGGTAGGGAGTTGGGTTCATGATGAACCAAGAAAAACCAAAAATAAACCAATCTAGGCCGAACCCAATAACCAAAGCAGAAAGTAAAATACAAAAAAATAATTGCAGAAAATTAATTAACATGAAATTAAAGAAATTTAAATACAGAATAATACATGATAAATATTAAATAAATACGTATTCTGAGAATGGGAAGTGACAGCACCCCTTATTATATCCTTACGCCTTTTGGCATGAACTCGATATAATCATGATATGTTAATATTTTTAATACATATTGTTGTGTGGAATGTGCTTTGTGTCTCGATTGGTTCATAGATACCCAGTATGACGGAAAATTAACCCTAAGAGTTATAAACTCGACCATACTAAATGCTAGTTTGACTTTCATGCTTTGTCACGAATTGACATTGATTGGTATCTCGACTAATGATTGATCATGCGTTCCTAGTTGGAACTAAGAGACTGGCTAGTCGTCTTATTAAAATTGAATCAGACACGTCCACATTAACCATGAACCATTGCGATCGACTAGCCGATCCCGAACATTGGCATATGGACACGTGCAGACTTCAACTTATTTTTCTACAAAAGCAGCATATGTACCTTACAGTCAAGGCATGATTATTCCGTGGCTAGGTTTGATTGTTGCATTACGCTATGTAAGACCTAACCGCACGGGCATCGTTATAGAGTTGTGCATATCGTACTCTGTATGAAAGTACTCATTCTGAATGACCATGATCCACGACATGAGATTTCAATTAACAGAGGGACTATTAAGTTAAATAAAATAATGATTGCATGGAGAGAATAGATTCCCGAGTTCTTACATGGCAGCCATCTCGGGACAATTAGTGCCCCGACATGACGGCTGGTTCCCACAGATACTGCAAATCTGCTACACGGGTAGGGAGTGGTATCTGTTTATATTTATCTATATATTGTTGACGGGCATCCCGCTGGGACACGTCTAATTCATAATTGGCACAATTAATTATTGGATAGACTAGCCTTGCTTGTATATTATAAAAACTGAGGAATCCCTTATTGCATACTTCCAGGGCAACTTGGAACTTACAGGTAGCAAGCCGTAGTAGTTGTATTGCCATTTAAATTAATTTGTTTGTGTACTGTACCTACTCTGTTAACTACTGAGATGATTAGAATGTCAGGACATGACGGGTCAACTTCTGTCCTTGTTTGGTTGGGAAGTTGGTTTGAAGTGTCGTGATGTTGTGTGAATCCCACTAGCAAGCCGAGACTTATTTATCATATTCTTAACTCTTATCACTGGTTTTATTTCTCATGTCGTGCTTCCTTGTGGTACTTGATATTTGAGGTCTAACCTCTCTAGTTTTGTATGGCCAGATTTAGAGCCTATTCCCGAGGACTCGACTTACTTCCACCTACAAGATGGTCAATACTAGAGGGATGATCGCAGGAGGACACAAGTGGGTTCCTTGCTTTTCTGCACGTTTTGCTACTTACTTTACATTTTATCGCTTGGCACCGACATGTTAGTCGGATAGTCTTGCACTTATTTTTACATAATTGTAACTAAGTCAGACTGCAGCTGATAATGATTGTGTATACCTTGTTATATTATCTGGCTATATTTTGTAAAGCCAGATCTCAAGAACATTTTTACTGAGCGTTTGGGACGCCATACTGCTCATTCTTACATGTTCTCTACTTACTACTTTTCATTGAATAATTAGGACAATAGATATTGAGTAACCCTAGTGAGACTTTCATGTAGTATGCACCCCCTCGTTTTTTAGACAGCATTGATCGTATTATACGGTATTTATCTACCCATAATACGTAGCTGGCTGAGTCACTCTCCCGTTCTCCGGTATTCTGGTTCTGGGGCGTGACAAGGTTTCAGTGGTGGTCCGTGCAGGTCTGATTTCAGACTTGTGGGGTGTTTTAATTTATAGGATGTCTCAATCACACATGTTTCTCCTTGATCTCATGATTCGTTACTCTCGACCCTAGCTTGACATTCCAGTATCCTTTGACTTTATTGATCTTTTCTGTCCGATCGTTTGATTGCTCTCTTGTCCCTTTTCTTAGGGGCACCTCGTCCGTATCTGTCAGAGCTGGACAGCAACAACAAGGGCAACACGAACAACATGACCATGTTGGTCAGCAACAAAGGCTAGTACTACCTCAAGAGAACATCCAAGAAGAGGTGATAGTAGAACCAACAGCTGGATCGCAGTATCCAGAGGTTCCAACACCACCAACAGTTCTGTCTACCTGTAACGCCCTAGTCCCAAAATACATAGGACTAGGAACGTAGACATGCCAGCTGTATACGTACGAAGTACACTCTAATATATAAAAACCTCGTATGAATACATAAGCTGTAAAATGCAGTAAAACCATAACTAATCTCATCCGCACAAAATAAATGAAATTAAGATATCATATAATGATATTGAATTTTCTTGATACAATATGTTGGGCGAAGACAAATCCACTATCAACAAGTAAAGGAAAAATACATGAGAAAAGAAATAATTTTTGCAAGCGAACCGAAGGCGACCCAAGCGCAATCATCCTTGAAAAAATGGCGATGATCACGGCTGGAGCTAGAACACCTGCGAAAGACGAGAGCACACACCTGGCGAGATAACCAGGTCCTCAGAGGGATGTAACAAGACACAGAATATCATGCCATAAACTAAATAGTAAGAGCTCAATAGAAAATATACATGCATAAAGGTTCCTAACCATTCTATGTGATAATGCACTTTGAAGACAACGTTCCACACAAGGGCTCTCGAGACTAGAAATACGGTGCATTAGCGTTTCAATCAAGGCACTAGTGGCGTCTAGAGAAAAGTAAATGCACGGTCCAATAGCACTCGAGTAAGAGCTAAGGGGCATCTAGAGAAAAATAAATGCACGGCCACTAGCTCTTGGGTGAGTCACTAACGGCAGCTAGAGGAAAGTAAATGCACGGCACATTTGTGTTTCAACCGAGGCACTAGTGACATCTAGAGAAAAGTAAATAAATGCACGACCACTAGCTCCCGACTGAGTCACAAATGGCAGCTAGAGAAAAGTAAATATGTGAAAGCCCCTGCGCCTAATAACTGTCTTCACCCTCCTCATGCACTACCCGTGCTGAATCCACACCACGATATTCCTAATAACCGCTAAGTCTTCTAGGCAATTATATTAGCAGTTATACCCTAACGCTCGTCCTGTACGCACCGATGTACGGTCGGTACGTAAGTCCGAATCTATATGAGACACGTGACATCGTGGCACATAGGTGTCGGCCAATGAATGCGACACAAACAAAGGTGGTCCCTTAACTCTAGGCCAAGTGTATAAAGAAAACTAAATATAATAATTTGCAACTACATAGGATTTTGAAAGAACAACTTATAAGAAATAAAACATGCTTGATATTGAGCACAAAATTAAACAGTAAAGGCAAGGTGTCTTGTCTGGTGTTACGCCTGGTGTGACGCCGAGTGTGGTGCAATAATCCGGCAAGTTTCGATGGTCCAATAGCCATGTTCGGTGTGCAATGGTTCGATGTACAATGGGCCGAATTCGCAAAGACATAGGAACGTGGATCAGTCAGGATAATTGGCGATAGTCGAAAAGAAATTATGGGGATGGATACATATACTAACTTAGAAAACTATTTATAAGTTTCAGTAATTACTTGAAAATACTTTATACAGTTTTGGAAAAAAAAAAACCCTTTCTATTAGTCCAATGTATGTCCATTTAAATACTCGCAGTATCAAAATTTATTTTAGGCTACAATACTCAAATTTTATCAAAATAAGTTTTCTAGGTAAAATCTGTGGTTTATTACTTAAATCATTTAAGTAAATACTTGAAACAAAAAATCATTTTGTTATGGTTAATGAAAATTCATAGCTTGGCGACAAAAATAGTAATATGATAATATTTTGAGAATTCCTACATATTGGAAAATCGATGTAAATACAAAAATATTTTTGTTACAAATAAGTTTTAGAAAAATACTATAAAACATCAGGGAGTATTAATATTACTAATAGTAACAATTAACAGTGTTAATCGAAATTTCAATAATAATGATATTAATAAACCTTTAACAAGTATACTTATATGTAGTAATAATAATAATAATAATAATAATAATAATAAAAATCATATGATATAATATTTGATAATAATAATAATAATAATCATCATCATCATTATACTATTATAATTCCAAATATAACTTATACCATCCCTCTCCCCCCCAATTCGTCATACTAAGAGAGAGATAAAGGAAGGGTGAGGGAAGAGAACTCACAGATCGAGGCTCGCCGTATCGAGGGTTGCGCCGACGGACGTCCCGACGGAGTGGATCTGGAGCGCGGCGAGGCGGCGCCAGTGGTCGCAGTAAGGGCACGGCGGGGTTGGCGCTGGAGGAGGGGCACACCGATAGCAGAGAGCGACTCTGGCACAGTGGGGTTATGCGGCCGGCGGATCCCCGTCCCGACGGAGGAAGCTCGGCGGAGTCCAGATCCGGCGAGCGCGGCAGGGTCGGAGTGCTGGCGAAGCACGGGGTCGGGCGCCGACGCTGTGGTCTGGACGACGGCCTAGCCGCGGGGCGGCTCACGGAGGAGGAGGAGGAGGCAGATGGGATGAGGCGGCGCCGGTGGTGGCGCGGTACGGTACGTCGACGCCGGCGCGATAGAGGAACGAAGCAGTGGAGGCGGGTTCGGCCGGGAACGACGATGCTCGAGGAATCGAGCGGTCGACAAAGCGGTGGTGGTGAGTTCGTAGTGGATCTGTTCGATGCTCGAGAGGGTTTGGAATGCCAAGAACTCGGTCGAGCGGTAGTGGCATCACCGGGAGGTTGGCTACGTGGTGTCGGGTCCGACGTTCAGGCGACGAGGGCTGCGGTACCAGAGAAGAGCAGCACTCTCGGCGACACCGGGTCAGTCGAGGAAGGAGTCGTGGACGCTGGTGCTTGACCGGCGGCGATGTCGGGGTAGGTTTCTTGGTCGTGTTAGTGGTCTGGATGGATATAATGGTTTTTTTTGTGCGTGTCCTGGGTGTGTCGGACACAGATGATTTGTACAAAAATTAGTAGAATAAATTGTGGACACACTTGGGGTCGGAACCAAGACACGACACGAGATGGACACGAAATTGAAGAAGGCAGACTGGACACAGCAAAGGGCTGGACACAGGATATGGGTTTTGATTATTTTTGGTGGTGATGCGGTGTGGGGTTGGCCGGAGTCGACGAGTTATGGTGGCACGGTGAGGCTAGTCGGTAGGTTACGTCGGTTCCGGTGGGTGGTCTGGAGGTTCTATTGGCGGCGTGGCTAGCGGCGTTGGCAAGGAGACCGGGACAAAGGAGGCACGCTTTTGGCGGAGAAGACTTGGCCGAGCTGGTGATGTTGGCTTGATTGGTTTATGAGAATTGGTTTTTATGAAATTTTTATGTGGAGGAGTACCTCTCCTTATATAGGAGGTAGGAATTTCCACTTGGATAGGATTGTGGGGATTTTAAATCTCCATAGATAATTCATAATTTAATTTAAATCAAATTCAATAAATTTCAATCCAAATATAAATCAATTTAAATCCAATTAAATTCTATCCTTTAGTTTAAAATCAAATGAGATAAATCAATTTCAATTGTAGATATTAATTTACTATTTAAATCAATCCATAAATTCAAATCAAGATTTAAATTGCCATAAAATTTCAAAATATATTTTCCAAAAATACTATAATAATAATTTTGAAAATAATAATATTTTTGAATATCTTTTCGAATAATAAAATATGAATATTAATAAATCTCAAAAATTATATTTTTATTTAAATATAAACTAATAAAATATTTAGGAAATATATACGTATGCACAAGAATATTATTTATTATTATTAACTATTATAAACGAAAAACTTTTTATAAATAAATAAAATAATGGATTTGGAAATGTTGGTATGATAGCTAAAATAATTATTACATATATTATTTTAAAACTATAAAATAATAAATAAAAAAAATTTCTAAAAATATGTACGCTCGCACATATTCGCACTCGTCGAGCAAATTCGATAATAACGAAATTTCGTGCGCTACGTACACTGCAACTACGCACGTACAAATACAAAAAAATAATCAGTACCAAATTTATAAAAAAATATAGTAGAAATTTAGGGGTTTTACACTTCCCCTATGGCAGTAGACACACCAGCCCTTCTGGAAATCATAAGAGGGATGATGGCTACTCATCAACATCAGATGTTGGCCCAGCAACACATGCACACTCAGCTGCAAGAGCAGAATGTATTTCTCAACCAAGGATTGCAAACGGCTTTGGAAAGGGGAGTGAGGACTGATTCAGGGGCGTCAACCAGGTTCTGCAAGTACAACCTCCGTCGTTTCGAGGGCACGGAAGATGCTATTTCAGCAGATACATGGCTTAAGGACATCGAGGCAATTCTGACAGCAGCTAAGGTACCGACGGAAGAACGTGTGGATCAAGTAAAACTGTTACTTCAGGACCTCACACGTGATTGGTGGGAATCAGAAGAAGTAGGCATCAGACATCCCGTAGCTTGGGATGATTTTACTACAAGATTCAAGACGAAGTACTATAGAGTTGTGGCACAGTTCGAGCTACAGCAGAAGTTTATCAACCTCAAGCAGGCCGACAAGATAGTAGATGCTTATGCAGCAGAGTTCTGCAGACTGAGTAGGTTTGCCCTGGAGATAGTAGCAACGGAGAGCCAAAGGGCTATGAGATTTCAGCAAGGATTCCATCTTGAACTCTTGCAATTGATAGAGGGGCACAACTATCAGACTTTCGATGATGTATTGACGGCAACCCGGAGGAATGAGATCACAATCCAGAGGATCACATCAAGAACTGGAGGTCGGAAGAGATCTCACAATCAGATTGAAGGAGGGGGAGTAGCACCCCGAATAACAGCACCATCTCCTGGCGTTCGCATTCACGATGTGGCAATACGAGGGCCAGCACCACCAACAAGACAGCAGCAGCAGAGGAAGAACCAGCAACCCCCAGCGGGCTGCACCTATTATGGCAAGGCAGAGTACACTAGAGGTGTGTGTCGGGTATTGAACGGACAGTGTTTGATATGTGGAAGTCCAGATCATCGGGTTTCCACCTGTCCCATAAATTCGAGTTCGGGAGGACCAGTACAATAATTTCCTATGCTGCCAGCACCAGGGGCAGGCCAGTATCAAGGATCATCGATAGCAGTGAGACCATTGGCATAATGCCCGTTGATGTCACAGGCTCAGATGTTTCGGCAGCAGGGACCGCCGATGCAGCAGCAACAACAAAGACCAATCCAGCATCACCAAGGCAGGGGCCAGCAGCAACACCAGGCTAGGCCACAGCATGGAAACCAACAAGGAGGCTGAGGGCAGGCATTCAATCTGTCCTTGGAAGAGGTATTGGCATCGGGAGATGTTGTGGCAGGTAACATTTTTGTCGCCTCATATCCCGCAGTAGTATTGTTTGATTCGGAAGCATTACACTCATTTATATCTGCACAATTTACGACACGACTAGGAATAGAATTCGAGGCATTGCTAGGGTGGTTGAATATACTCACTGGTAATGGGCTCGTAGGTGTTAGTAGAGTTATTCTAGCATGTAGCGTTGTAGTTTGCGGGCGTTCCTTACCCGCCAGGTTGATAGAATTTTCTGTTGAAAATTTCGACATTATCTTAGGCATGGACTGGCTGAAAGACAGTCATGCGACAATAGATTGTCATAGAGGGAGTATATCTTTTAATATTCCAGGCATGAAACTGTTCACCTTAGTCAGATCAGAGACATACCAGCATAAACAAGGAGTAGTGACGATAATGGAAGAAGTTCTAGTCCCAAAAGTAGTTGAAGAGTTTCTTGATGTATTTCTCGAAGAACTTCCAGGGCTACCCCCGGTTTGGGATATTGAGTTCAGTATAGAATTGGCACCTGGAACTAAATCGATATTAGATCGAGTTTACATAATGGCAGATTCAGAGCAGGCCAAGGTGTATCAGCGCATAGAGGGACTGAAGGAGAAGAAGTTAATTTGAGTTAGCGAATCACCATGGGCAGCACCAGTGGTACTTGTAGGAAAGAATGATGGGTCATCAAGATTGTGCGTTGACTACAGAAAGCTCAACGCGACAACAGTAAAGAACAAGTACCCACTACCAAGGATCGACGACTTGGTTGATCAGTCGAGCAGAGTAAGGGTTTTCTCCAAGATAGATCTTCGATCAGGGTATCATCAGGTGAGAGTTTGTAAGAAGGATATTCCCAAGACGGCATTCAGGTCAAAGTACGAGCATTACGAACTTTTAGTAATATCGTTTGGTTTGACCAATGCTCCAGCAATATTTATAAATTTGATGAACCGCATCTTTATGCCGTACTTAGATCGATTTATCGTTGTGTTCCTCGACGACATCCTCGTATACTCAGCTAATGATGAAGAGCATGAAGATCACCTCAAGAAAGTGTTACAGGTTCTGAGAGAGAACCAGTTGTACGCCAAGCTCAGCAAGTATGAGTTTTGGATGGATCACATTTCATTATTGGGGCACATCATATCAGGGACTGGAGTAGCATTGAATCCCAAAAAAGTAGAAGTAGTAGAGAGTTGGCCAATACCTAAGGCCGTAGCAGATGTGTGAAGTTTTTTAGGATTGACAGGATATTACAGAAGGTTCGTATCAGACTTTGCTAGAATCTCAGTACCCATGACCCGCTTGACATGGAAGAATGTGCCATTCACTTGGTCGGCAGAGTGCCAGGCATCATTTGAGAATTTGAAGCAGAAGTTGATCACGGCACCTATTCTTACATTATCGGTTGGACCCGAAGGTTTTACTGTATATTGTGATGCGTCAGGAAAGGGACTTGGATGTGTCCTAATGCAACATGGAAAGGTGATAGCGTATGCATCTAGGCAACTTCGAGACCACGAGAAGAATTATCCGACTCATGACTTGGAGTTGGCAGCAGTAGTATTTGCTTTGAAGCTATAGAGGCATTACTTGTACGGTGATCGAGTGGACATGTACACAGACCACAAGAGTCTGAAGTACATCTTTACTCATAAGGAACTGAACATGAGACAGAAAAGATGGTTAGAGTTGATCAAGGATTACGACGTAGAGCTTCAGTATCATCCAGGCAAGGCTAATGTGGTAGCAGACGCCCTTAGCAGGAGAGACGGAGCATTTATGTTGACATCACAAAAACATATTTTAGAATATTTTCAAGAGATGGGCATCGAGGTTATACTTCCTAGTGATATAGGAATTCTGTCAAGTCTACGAGTTCAATCCGACTTGGTAGACAGGATCAAGGCAGCTCAGGCACGGGACCCAAGGATTCAGAAGCTTAGGACAGAATGTGAGTCAGGACTCAGAAAGAAGATAAAAATTCACGAAGATGGTACACTTAGATTTGGATCACGTCTATGTGTGCCAACTGGGGATATCAGACATGAGGTTATGACAGAAGCCCACAGTTTGCAGTATTCTATACACCCCGGAGGGACCAAAATGTACAAAGATATAAAGTAGCACTTCTGGTGGAACGGAATGAAGAGAGAGATAGCTAGATTCGTTTTTCGTTGCTTAATATGTCAGCAAGTGAAGGCAGAAAAATAGAGGCCAGCTGAATTATTACAACCGCTTCCTATCCCGAAATGGAAGTGGGAGCATATCATAATGGACTTTGTGACCGGTTTACCGAGATCACCAAGTGGTAAGAATGCTATTTGGGTGATAGTGGATCGGCTTACGAAGGTGCCACATTTTCTTCCTTTTTGAGTAGGGCAATCTACAGAAAAGTTGACAGAGTTGTATATGCAGCAGATAGTCAGGCAGCATGGGATCCCTGTCAGTATTGTATCAGATAGAGATACCCGTTTTATATCACATTTCTGGAAGAGTTTACATCATAGTCTGGGTACCAAGTTAAGATTTAGTACGGCTTACCACCCCCCAGACGGACGGAAAATCAGAAAGAACAATTCAGACTTTAGAAGATATGTTACGAGCTTGCACCCTAAATTTTGGAGGGTCTTGGGAGAGTCACCTGTACTTAGTCGAATTTTCGTACAACAACAGTTATCAAGCCAGTATCCAGATGGCGCCATTCGAAGCACTATAAGGTAAGAAGTGTAGGTCGCCACTGGAATGGGATGATATCGGGAAGAGGAAGATGTTAGTCCTAAAGATGATTGTTCAGACGCTTGAAGTGGTTAAGGAGATTAGGGAGCGACTTCGAGTTGCACAAGATCGGCATCGTCATTGGGAAGACCAGCATCGTAGGCCGACAAAATTTTCTGTTGGGGACCACGTATTCTTGCGGATCTCACCTACTCGTGGGGTCATTAGATTTGGCGTTCGCGGGAAGTTGAGTCCGTGATACGTAGGCCCATTTTCTATTCTCGATAGGGTAGGCGATGATGCTTATCGTTTATCCCATCCACCTTCGTTACGAGAGGTGCATGATATGTTTCATGTATCTCAGTTGCGTAAGTATGTATCGGACCCAAGCTATATCCTCGATCATTCTGAGCTGGTTGTTGGTACCAACCTGTCTTACGAGGAACAACCGGTGTCCATTTTGGACCGAAGGGAGAAAAAACTCAAGAACCGAACAATAAGCCTTGTCCGTGTCGCTTGGGGTCGTCACTCCTTAGGAGAGTCAACGTGGGAACGTGAAGATGATATCCGATCACGGTATCCGCACCTATTTGACTCACAAGGTATATTTCTTTTCGTGTACCTTGATTATCTTGATTCCTCATGCTTATCACCCTACGAGTAAAAATTGCTGGATGTCGTCGATTGATAAACATAGATATATTACTTACTATTGATATTATAAGATGACTGCTTGCTCGCTAAAATTGCTTGTACTTGGATTAGTTTAGCTCTGATGTTTCTATCCTGTTTGGATTTGAAATTCCAAAGACAAAATTTTTCTAAGGAGGGTAGAGATGTCACTCTCCGTTCCCAGAATGCGTATTGTAATACGTGTACTGCTTGAATATATTTATTTAATACTTATCATGCATTTGTTCTGTATTTAATTCTTTTAGTTTCACGCTAATTATTTTTTTTGTATTTTATTTTCTGTTTTTGTTTTGCTCTTAGGTTCGGCTTGGGTTGGTTTGTTTTTGTTTAGTATGGTTCATCATGAACCCAACCAACCACCTACCTACCATCTTCTCCATTTAAAGCCCAACCCTTTCTCTCTCTTCATTACTTCTTATTCTTATTTACTCTTCTTCTTCCTCATAACTTTCTCCACCTACCAAGAGCTTAGGCAAGTGCATCTTGCTTTCACATGAGAACCCATTTTTATGGTTCATTTATCTTTCTCTCGTGATTCTAAGATAGTTTAGAACTTGACATTTTCCATTTTAAAAGTTTTATTTTTGTAGATCTAGAAAATTGCTATTTTCGGATTTTGGTGGTTTTGATCTACTAAACTTTCTTAATTTCGAGTTTTGATCGTTCCAGGTTGTTGAGATTTGTGTTATACCCCATTTTGATCTATGGAAGTCCCAATTTAGGCTTAGATTGAGGTTTCACAAAAATTGGAGATTCGGGAGGTCCTCTACGCCCACGTTTATACGTCCCCGCGTAGTATCAAGCTCTACGCCCACGTTCATTCGTGTCAGCGTGAATCCGGATTACGCAAGTCTACTCTGGCTTGGCGTATTTCTTTACGCGTAACTCTATTCTTTACGCGTATAATCCTTTACGCGTAACTATATTCTTTATGCGTACAATACTTTACGCGTAACTCTATCCTTTACGCGTAACTCTATTCTTTACGCGTACAATGTTTCACGCGTAACGCTATTATATATGAGTACAATGTTTTACGCGTAACGCTATTCTTTACGCGTACAATGTTTCATGCGTAACTCTATTCTTTACGCGTACAATATTTCACGCATAACTCTACTTCCTTTGGCGTACTCCTTTGGCGTAAACCTTGGGCGCATGGCACCCCTTATTATATCGTTACGCCTTTTGGCATGAACTCGATATAATCATGATATGTTAATATTTTTAATACATATTGTTGTGTGGAATATGCCCTGTGTCTCGATTGGTTCATGGATACCCAGTATGACGGAAACTTAACCCTGAGAGTTATAAACTCGACCATACTAAATGCTAGTTTGACTTTCATGCTTTGTCACGAATTGACATTGATTGGTACCTCGACAAATGATTGATCATGCGTTCCTAGTTGGAACTAAGAGACTGGCTAGACGTCTTATTAAAATTGAATGAGACACGTTCACATTAACCATGAACTATTACGATCGACTAGCCGACCCCAAACATTGGCATATGGACACGTGCAGACTTCAACTTATGTTTCTACAAAAGCAGCACGTGTACCTTACAGTCAAGGCATGATTATTTCGTGGCTAGGTTTGATTGTTGCATTATGCTATGTAAGACCTGCAAGCTAACCGCATGGACATCGTTGTAGAGTTGTGCATATCGTACTCTATACGAAAGTACTCATTCTGAATGACCATGATCCACGGCATGAGATTTTAATTAACATAGGGACTATTAAGTTAAATAAAATAATGATTGTATTGAGAGAATAGATTCTCAAGTTCTTATATGGCAGCCATCTCGGGACAATTAGTGCCCCGACATGCCGGTTGGTTCCCACAGATACTATAAATCTGCCACACGGGTAGGGAGTGATATCTGTTTATATTTATCTATATATTGTTGACGGACATCCCGCTGGGACACGTCTAATTCATGATTGGCGCAATTGATTATTGGGTAGACTAGCCTTGCTTGTACATTGTAAGAACTGAGGAATCCCTTATTGCATACTTTTATGGCAATTTGGAACTTACAGTTAGCAAGCCATAGTAGTTGTATTGCCATTTAAATTGATTTGTTTGTGTATTGTACCTACTCTGTTAACTACTGAGATGATCAGAATGTCAGGACACGATGGGTCAACTTCTGTCCTTGTTTGGTTGGGAAGTTGGTTTGAAGTGTCGTGATGTTGTGTGAATCCCAGTAGCAAGCGGAGACTTATTTATCATATTCTTAACTCTTATCACTGGTTTTATTTCTCATGTCGTGCTTCCTTGTGGTACTTGCTATTAGAGGTCTAACCTCTCTGGTTTTGCATGGCCAGATTTAGAGCCAGTTCCCGAGGACTCAGCTTACTTCCATCTCCAAGATGGTCAATACTAGAGGGATGATCGCAGGAGGACACGAGTGGGTTCCTTGCTTCCCTGCTCGTTTTGCTACTTACTTTATATTTTATCGCTTGGCACCGACATGTTAGTCGGATAGTCTTGCACTTACTTTTACATAATTGTAACTAAGTCAGACTGCAGCTGATAACGATTGTGTATACCTTGTTATATTAAATGGCTATGATTTGTAAAGCCAGATCTCAAGAACATTTTGACTGAGCGTTTGGGATGCCGTACTGCTCATTCTTACATGTTCTCTACTTACTGCTTTTTTATTGAATGATTGGGACAATAGATGTTGAGTAACCCTAGTGAGACTTTCATGTAGTATGCACCCCCTCGTCTTTTAGACAGCATTGATCGTATTATATGGTATTCATCTACCCATAATACGTAGTTGGCTGAGTCACTCCCCCGCTCTCCGGTATTCTGGTTCTGGGGCGTGACACTTATGCGGGAACTAGTAGACCGTATTGATCGCCTAGGCCTTGGACAGGACCCCGAGATACCTCCAATACAGTGCTGTCTTCCGCCAGATTATCCGACCTGTGTCATACCACGGAGACACTCACGCCATAGGAGGGACGCTGCTGGAGAGGACAATGCTGCTCAGCAAGAGGAAGCTGAAGAAATTCCTGGAGAGGGACCTACTCAGTACCATGCTAGGGAGGGATCTACTCAGTATTACACAGGGGGTGGATCTACTCAGTACTGCCCTGGAGAGACATCAAGTCAGCTGCGTCCATTAGCACCTGAGTTTCCAGGTCTGGAAATGTACAGTCAATTTTTGTCTACTCCATCAGCACCAGTTCCTACCCAGACTCATGCAAAGCAGGAGACTAATGATAACCAGGAGGAGGAGGAGGTGAGGGAGGAAGATACTATAGGCAGAAGGAGGAGTATAAGCCTGAGCAATGTTGCAAGACAAGCATATCGGAGAATTACTCTGAGATATAGGTAGATTGCAAACAAGTAGCAGTTGTAAGCCCACTTCCCAATTTTTTTATATTTGATTATGATTTACTTTTACGGTCATTTGGACCTTAGTAAGCATTATTTAGCTATTATATAGTTTATCATAATTTTTAAATATTTTAGATAATTTTTAAATATCTATTTTGTGAAGATTTATATATTTTATTGAATTTCATGATTTACCATATAGCCATTCGAGGTTATTTTTGAGACCCAGTATTTTATTTAGGTCCTAGAACCTTAAAAACTAATTTCTATATTTTCTAGGAATTTTCTGGAATTATTTTGATTATTAAATATTGGGAAAACCTATTTTCTAGCACTTCTAGAATTTATTTTGCAAGCATGTGAGTAAAGGTTGACTCCAAATATTTTTCTAGGGTTCAATATGTTATTTTATAATTTTTAGAATTTTTTATATTTTTTTTGGCTATTTTTAGTATTTATTATGAGTTTCTGTAATTAAAACTAATTAAAAAACAGTTTTCTGGTAAATAAAACTATTTTTCTAAATTAAATATCCAGTCAGCCAGAGCGGGGCCCACGCGTCAGCCACCCAGGCCCAACCGCAGGCCCACATGTCGGCGCTACAGTATCGCCTCTCTCCTCTCCTATATATAGTATTATATCAGAAAACCCTCATTATTCTTAGCCGATTTTGAAGAATTTTGATCTTGGAGAATCCCGACTTCCCGAAGCGATTGTCGTCAACTCCGATGTGCTTTTCGTGCGCCATTTTTTTGCTGGATTCGTATCGAGGTAAGCTTTCCGAATATGTAATTTATTTTCGTATGTTTTCTTCCTAAATTTCTGAAAAATTCGTAGAGTGTCGGTTGTCCGAAACTTGACACATTTTGGTGTTTTCGAGATTCCGGGAAAATCTGAAATCGAAGTCACGAACCGTTTGAAGTTTCAGAAAGATAACACAGAGGTCTATGGCATATATTTTTTTCAGAAATTATTTCATTCATCTAGTATTTTAGTTATTCTGTTGAACTCAGAATTGACCGGTTGATCACCATTTTGGTCACGATTAGCCATAACGGCGATATCTTTTGACCAAAGCATGATTTCATGGCACGGTTGATTCCAGCGCACTCATGGTACTGAAATCTACCAAGGTGCACTTTCAAAATCTAGAGTTCATAGCGTTTGACTAGATAGTCAACAGCACGTCTTGATTTGTGTGTCATGGTTTCCAAAAATTGGAAACATAACTTTTGATGGCCAAACTTCCATGTTTAGATTATATTCAGATTATTATTAGGTTAAATTATGTTTTAAGTAATTTATTTCAGAATTAATTATTATTAGATTAGTTAACCCATTAGCCACTTATTCCATGAATTTAGAACTAGAACATTAAAATTGATTTGTGGTTTTCGTGCACGGTTCGTGGTGCGATATGTGTTATAGGTTGACAGCTTGTAGATCAGCATTCCCTTCATCCTTTACTTGTGGCTACAATTTGTGCAAGGATTCAGGCAAGTACAGTATTGCATTTATGTTTTAGTTCATTATAACGTTTTCTCTATCGTTTCCTTGTTTGATATCCCATTGAGACATTGCTTGATATTTCATTGAGACACGATTGTGACACCATAGTTATTGTATCCTTCTTAGTGTATCATTAATCGTTATTGATTGTTAGAGAGTCGGGAGGAGAAATACTCAGTAAGTACGTGAACAAACCCAACTATTTTGATTGTGGATAGCTAAGTCATACACCCCACGTATGAGTTAGCCGTACCCTATTATTGTGGATAGCCATCGTGATGTGCCGTATTAGCCCAGCCGTTTACGTATTAAAAGGTATTTCACACACACATAGTGGTTCCTATTTTTCCTTTATCTAGTCCATTATCTTGTTAGTTTACATCTTGCTAGTCTACATCTTGCCAGTTTATATCTTGTTAGATCACATCTTGCTAGTTTATATTCTGCCAGTTCATATCTCGTTAGTTCATACATTGCTAGTTTTATTTTGCTAGTTCATATCTTGCTAGTGCTAGTTTATATCATGTTAGTTCATCTCTTGCAGTTCTTTATATACTCTTTGCCATCATGGTTTCTCGTTGTTCTAACTTATTTTGGACTAACAACACTAATTGTAATATGGTTGTACTCTGCTTCTTTCATGACTGGATCAGTGTTATAGGTGAGGTTGACGTGCCCACTCTTGTGCTATGGACCATACAAGGGGGAGATAGAGACTCGAAGGCCAAACCATAGAAGACTAGTTAGTTGTGTGGCTGCTTTCTATAAATGTAAAAGCTTACATTCTTCTTCAAATGTAAAACTTTTATATTTTGTAAAGTTGATTTAGTTGTTGTGAATGAGCAGTTAGTATTTATGAGCACTTTGTTTATTGCGGGCTAGACAGCGTATTACCGTCGATACCGTGGCATAGGCTGGGCTTGGACACGCATCCGTATCCCGGAAAGGGGTACGGGTCGTGACAGCAGTAAAATGGTATCTTGTCTTTAAGTAGTAGTAGCAGTAAAATGAACTCTTGTATCCAGTAGCAGTAAAATGATCACTTTATTGCAAACAAATAGCAGTAAAATGAACTCTTGAACTCCCTTGGCTTTGAGTAGTAGATCACTTTATTTGCATCACTCTCTTGGATGGCTGGTACATCTTCTTCGGTTGTGTCCTATTGCACCACAGTTGCTGCAATGAAGTTCTCGTGTCGATTCTTCCTAAAATTTTATGCGATTCTTCTTTGGTCTGCCGACTTTACGTCATATCGCTGGTACTCCAATTTCTCCTCTTACCAAGGGCGCTTGAATCTGGTAGGGTACTAGAATTGGTTCCATTTTTGCTTCATATACATTTCGTAAGTTCGCAGTAGAAAATAGTGGATGATAAAATATTTCAATATTTAAAATTACAATATCTACACACAAAACATACATGTATACACGGAATATAAGTATGGTACCATATACCACATGTAAGCCCCTGATTTTTTTCAAATTCATTTTAATTAGTGTTAATTAATTTTTAATGTCATTTATAGCCTTAAAATATTTATTAGGATTTTTAGAAAATTTTCTAGAATTTTTAAATGATTTTTAAATGAGTTTTAAAATACAAAAAATATCATTTTATAATTTATTTAAATGTTTTAATAGCATTATGTAATTTTCTGAATTGTTTGAATAGTGTTTTGTAAATTTTTAGAATTGTTTATATATTAGTTTGCAATTAATAATTTGTTATTAGTGCGGAGTGCAAATTATCATTTGCATTTTTCCCTGTTTAGGACCTAAATGTAAATTTCTAAACATCGGGGACCCTAATGCAAATCTACCCAAACCCCCACGTCACTCTCTCTCTCCTCCACCGCTCACCCTGCCCCGACCGACTCCCCGACCGCTGCCCCCGCCGTTTCCGCTGCCCGACCGACCTATCGACCGCCTTAGCCCCCTACTTAAACCCCCCACCTTGCTCCCCAGACCGAGCTCTAACCCACCCCGACCACCACGAACGTCCCCGACCACCCTAGACGTAGGTCTCCGACGAAAGCCCTAGCCCTAACCCTAACTACGGCGACCACCCTAGCGCCGCCCCACCGCTCGACGTCATCGACCACCACCACCATCAACGAGTCCGCCTCGACGAGCCGCGTCGATCGCCACTGCTCCGCCACGACCACGACGCCCCCAGCCGCCGTCCGCCCTCTCGAAGCCTTCCTCTTCGCCGGACACGTAAGTGTCAGCTTCATTTTCGTGTCGGCTGTGTCTCGATTTCACGAGAGAGACTCGCCAGGACACGGGGATGTTTGTCCAGTAGCTGGACACGAGAACTAGGACTCGTGCGTGTCGTGCGAAGCACGGACACGGGCAAACCCTGTGTCCTTAACTGTCAGGACACAGGACTGTGTATTATTTTTTTTTTTTATTTAAATCAACTTAAAACGAAATAAAACTAAACAAAACCCTATCCTAACAATCGGGCCGGACTGGCCTACTGGCCAGCCCGCACAGTTTAGAAACCCCCCCTCCTTTGCAGAGGCTCGTGTTCGAGCTCCGCCTCTGATGTTTGTTTTTCTTTTCCTTTTTCTTTCTTCCTTTTCTTTTCTTTTACTGTTTTTATTTTATATATATATATATATATATATATATATACCTTTATGTGTATAGGTATATATGTATATACATATTTTATATATGATAAATATTACTAAAATGTCTATTTATTTATTGTGATTATATATATATTATATATATTATTGTATATATATTCCTATGTATATATATATGATGATGTATATACATAATATGTATAATATTTACTTTATGCATATAATTATTTATATAGGTATTTGCAGATATACTCTATGTATGTCCACTTTCTATATATATGTATATATACGTTTTATATATGTACATCTATATATAAACTATGTACTTTTGCTTCCTAAAAATATCTATGTACACATATATGTCCTTGTACACATATATGTATACCTATGTTATAAATATATTTAAATTGTATTTCCTAACTAATTAGCCTTTATAAAAATTATGGAAAAATGTACTTATTTATATTCTAAAATACTATAATGTATTTGTCACAAATTCTTGGCTTTTGTGCAATTTTACCCTATTAAAATATTATTATATTTTTGCACTTGTATATTTTTCTACAAATATATTTTGTAGATTTAAATTACTGCAACCATTTGATGTCCAAGCCTAGCATGGGTATTTGGGCTCAAATGTATTTTCACACATTCAAGACCTGTACAAGTCATATTGGACTTGATTCATGGCCTTGGGTCCTGTATTTGAACTTTGGTTCAAATTATGTACATGGACAAAATACGCAGATAATTAATTATTGTGTGCCTTGCTGTTTTTGATTTTCTAAAAATACTTAAAGTATTGCCAAAATTATGGAAAAATAGTTTTTAGATACTTTGTTAAGTTGGCTAATTTAGTATAATTTTTGTAGTATTTAATTTACTGTTTTGCCACTAGTTTGGCATATGAAACCAAAACTCACTTTCTGTATACTTAGGAAAACTGATTTTTATAAAATATTTGTACTGGTTAATAAATTCCAGAAAAATTATAATAAATTTCTATGATTAACAAGGATCACTTTGATACTTTACTTTAAGAAAAACTAGACTTTTTGCCTATCTTTAATATTGTTAAAACACAATAGTCTTTTGATTTATTTATTGATTAATTACGACTTGTAGCTTTTTGTGTTATTTGGAGTTTTAGTCGTATTGAACCCCGCCCCTCACTAGTGTAAAGACCCTAGAAAGTTAGTTAACATAGTGTGTCACCCCCACATTGGTCTCCTAGGCCAAGTCATTATTTTGGCTAGGTGCCCAGTCACAAGTCGTGTCACACCAGTTTAGTGATCTAGTATTTTAGCTTAGTGTAAAAAGCTAAGTTTGTTATATTTACTTCTACAGTGACGAGTTATCAGACATCCATAGCACATTTATCGCAGCTTGTTTTGCTAGAGGCAAGTACATCTACATACTCAATTACTGTCTTTTAATGCTAGAACATGTATTAACCCTGTTAAAAGACTGATCCTTGAGGTAGCAAGTTATGTCTTCACATGTTGTATCACTTTCAGTACCGGCCATGTTTAGTACAGCTCTTATACCTTCACATGCTTCTTACGGGTTCTCAGCACAAGTTTCACTATGCTTTAGACTGCTCTGAGTATTCACATGTTTCATACTGCTCCCAGTACCTGTCATGCTTATACTGCTCCCAGTATCTCTCACATGTTTTTACTGCTCTCGTATCTCCCACATGTTAAATAACGGGTTAAGGGGAAACTGTTAGTAGCGTACGTGAACATGACCCCCTTCTCCGTATGTACTTACCGCGCTCGGTGACATTCTATATGCGACCTTGCCGTATGTTCTGATCTCGCGTTTGTGTATGGATATACACCGATGCCGCTCGTGCACGTATGTGCATGCCAGATATGTGCCGCAGTACATCCTGCTACCTATTGACCGATTCACGTACATGCTACGGTTTTAAACTTTTAAACTATATGTTGTCATTTCCAAAAAGAACCAATTAAACCATGATATGCCATGTTCCCTATGTTACTTTGATACTTGATCCCAGTTGTACCATGAGGCCATGTTTTCAGTATTTCTTGTTTTATAGACTTATCACACCATGTTTCTTGTTGTACATCTCTTTCATTATATGTTCAGTACTTTAGTTGTAGAGGTTGTACTTGCTCCCGTCCTGACAGGATAACGTTGTAGGTATACTTACTGAGGAGGAGTTGCTCTGTGATTCGTATTATGGAGTCACTGCCGAGGACCCGGTTTTGCCATACGAGGATGTTCCTGCGGGGAGACTCGTCTAGTTTGCTTAGCTGCTTGGGATATTTAGTGTAGTCATGTATTAGACTATACCATTTTGTAACTGGACATGTATCCAGTTTTACATTTCAGTTTACTTGTACTTGGATATTTTACTATATACGACGACTTTTGTGTTTGGAGCATTTATGATTCTTCTTCACTTATAGAACTGTTAGCACATTTAGTCTTACCTTGTTATCTCTAGAACAGCTTACTGCGCTTTATCTTAAGCGTAGGCTGGACATGGCTCGGCCCGGCCCAACAATTTGGGTAACGGGTCGTGACATGTTTTTTTGGCGGCCCATGCAGGTCCTGACTAAAACTGTTTGGTTACGTTATTGTACCAAGCAGGCCTGCAATTAGGAACTTAAGGTAATTAGACAACATTAGAAAAGACGCTTAGAACACTTAGAGGAATGCTAGGATTGCAACATAGGAAACACATCACATGTTTGCTATTATAATTAGATTTTCTTGCATATGATTGCTTACTTTGAATAAGTCCTTATAAGTCTTTTATGTGTAATTTAGATGGTGCTTACTCGTTCGTCCCAGCATGTTACCCCCGAGAACGGGGCCCTCCGTATCCAGTCAGCCGACCAGTTGACTGATGCACCTCCACCTACCACATTCCCCCACTCCACAGATCCACAGGCCCAGATACCACCTTCCACATCCCAGGCCCAGCAGGACCCGATACTTCCACCACCCCCTATCACTATACCCACCCAGGCTTCCGTCACACTCGACGGGAACCAGCTGCTCACACTGATCCAGGGGTTCCTAACAACCCATCAGGAGCAGACTACCCTACTTCGCCAGAGCATGGAGCGTTCTGAGGGACGTCCCGTGGTCCCACCCTATGTAGAGCCACGGCAGAGAGCGGGGACAGTTAAGGACTTCATGGGTCTGAATCCCAAGGAGTTCTCAGGGACTGAGGGCATAGTAGTAGCTGATGACTGGCTAGATTCTGTAGAGAGGAAGCTTCTGGGAGTTAGGATGCCGGATGACCTTCAGGTCGAGGCAGCAGGATTTCTGCTGATAGACTTAGCCGGAGTCTGGTTCAGGAATGAGCCGTTGTTCGCGAGAGGTAGAGCCACCTGGGACCAGTTCAAGACCCAGTTCAAGAAGAAATTCTTCTCGACCGCTGCTAGAGTAGCCATGGGGCTACGATTCCAGAACGTCCAGCAGGGGAACCGTTCTGTTGATGACTACGCGGGAGAGTTTAGTCGCTTGAGCCGTTTTGCTCCTAGTCTGGTTGCTGATCCAGAGGAGATGACCCGTAGGTTTTGCCATGGTCTAGTTCCAGACATTGGCATCCTTATAGTGGCGAACGGTACGACTGACTATTACCAGAGCCTAGAATTAGCCCGGAGCATTGAGGAGCGTCTTCTGTCTAGCAAGAGGCCGGCTTCTGTACATCATGAGGGACCGTCCAAGCGTCAGGCTTTCCAGCAGAGAGCGCCGACGCCACCCCAGCAGACTTACCATCCCCCTCCACCACATCATCAGACCCAGCCAGTTAGAGCCCCGGGACCCCGACAGCAGCAGCAGCAGCAGAAGGGAGCTTTTTGTGCCTTCTGCAAGAAGGTAGGCCACGACGCTTTCGTTTGTAGGAAGAGGTTGGGTCAGTGTTTAGCTTGTGGGTCTGTCATCCATCAGATTCGAGACTGCCCAGTAGCCAAGGGACCCCAGGGGAAGACTTATAGCCTAGTCCTTGAGCCGGAGCCGGAACAGGTTTCGGGAGGTTAGTTTTGATCGTAGCCTTAGTCATTTTGTTGCATTGCTTGCTATGTTAGAATATTGTCGGGTCTTCAATTCTTGTAAATTTCGAGGACGAAATTTTTCAAGGAGGGAAGACTTGTAAGCCCCTGATTTTTTTCAAATTCATTTTAATTAGTGTTAATTAATTTTTAATGTCATTTATAGCCTTAAAATATTTATTAGGATTTTTAGAAAATTTTCTAGAATTTTTAAATGATTTTTAAATGAGTTTTAAAATACAAAAAATATCATTTTATAATTTATTTAAATGTTTTAATAGCATTATGTAATTTTCTGAATTGTTTGAATAGTGTTTTGTAAATTTTTAGAATTGTTTATATATTAGTTTGCAATTAATAATTTGTTATTAGTGCGAAGTACAAATTATCATTTGCATTTTTCCCTGTTTAGGACCTAAATGTAAATTTCTAAACATCGGGGACCCTAATGCAAATCTACCCAAACCCCCACGTCACTCTCTCTCTCCTCCACCGCTCACCCTGCCCCGACCGACTCCCCGACCGCTGCCCCCGCCGTTTCCGCTGCCCGACCGACCTATCGACCGCCTTAGCCCCCTACTTAAACCCCCCACCTTGCTCCCCAGACCGAGCTCTAACCCACCCCGACCACCACGAACGTCCCCGACCACCCTAGACGTAGGTCTCCGACGAAAGCCCTAGCCCTAACCCTAACTACGGCGACCACCCTAGCGCCGCCCCACCGCTCGACGTCATCGACCACCACCACCATCAACGAGTCCGCCTCGACGAGCCGCGTCGATCGCCACTGCTCCGCCACGACCACGACGCCCCCAGCCGCCGTCCGCCCTCTCGAAGCCTTCCTCTTCGCCGGACACGTAAGTGTCAGCTTCATTTTCGTGTCGGCTGTGTCTCGATTTCACGAGAGAGACTCGCCAGGACACGGGGATGTTTGTCCAGTAGCTGGACACGAGAACTAGGACTCGTGCGTGTCGTGCGAAGCACGGACACGGGCAAACCCTGTGTCCTTAACTGTCAGGACACAGGACTGTGTATTATTTTTTTTTTATTATTTAAATCAACTTAAAACGAAATAAAACTAAACAAAACCCTATCCTAACAATCGGGCCGGACTGGCCTACTGGCCAGCCCGCACAGTTTAGAAACCCCCCCTCCTTTGCAGAGGCTCGTGTTCGAGCTCCGCCTCTGATGTTTGTTTTTCTTTTCCTTTTTCTTTCTTCCTTTTCTTTTCTTTTACTGTTTTTATTTTATATATATATATATATATATATATATATATATATATATACCTTTATGTGTATAGGTATATATGTATATACATATTTTATATATGATAAATATTACTAAAATGTCTATTTATTTATTGTGATTATATATATATTATATATATTATTGTATATATATTCCTATGTATATATATATGATGATGTATATACATAATATGTATAATATTTACTTTATGCATATAATTATTTATATAGGTATTTGCAGATATACTCTATGTATGTCCACTTTCTATATATATGTATATATACGTTTTATATATGTACATCTATATATAAACTATGTACTTTTGCTTCCTAAAAATATCTATGTACACATATATGTCCTTGTACACATATATGTATACCTATGTTATAAATATATTTAAATTGTATTTCCTAACTAATTAGCCTTTATAAAAATTATGGAAAAATGTACTTATTTATATTCTAAAATACTATAATGTATTTGTCACAAATTCTTGGCTTTTGTGCAATTTTACCCTATTAAAATATTATTATATTTTTGCACTTGTATATTTTTCTACAAATATATTTTGTAGATTTAAATTACTGCAACCATTTGATGTCCAAGCCTAGCATGGGTATTTGGGCTCAAATGTGTTTTCACACATTCAAGACCTGTACAAGTCATATTGGACTTGATTCATGGCCTTGGGTCCTGTATTTGAACTTTGGTTCAAATTATGTACATGGACAAAATACGCAGATAATTAATTATTGTGTGCCTTGCTGTTTTTGATTTTCTAAAAATACTTAAAGTATTGCCAAAATTATGGAAAAATAGTTTTTAGATACTTTGTTAAGTTGGCTAATTTAGTATAATTTTTGTAGTATTTAATTTACTGTTTTGCCACTAGTTTGGCATATGAAACCAAAACTCACTTTCTGTATACTTAGGAAAACTGATTTTTATAAAATATTTGTACTGGTTAATAAATTCCAGAAAAATTATAATAAATTTCTATGATTAACAAGGATCACTTTGATACTTTACTTTAAGAAAAACTAGACTTTTTGCCTATCTTTAATATTGTTAAAACACAATAGTCTTTTGATTTATTTATTGATTAATTACGACTTGTAGCTTTTTGTGTTATTTGGAGTTTTAGTCGTATTGAACCCCACCCCTCACTAGTGTAAAGACCCTAGAAAGTTAGTTAACATAGTGTGTCACCCCCACATTGGTCTCCTAGGCCAAGTCATTATTTTGGCTAGGTGCCCAGTCACAAGTCGTGTCACACCAGTTTAGTGATCTAGTATTTTAGCTTAGTGTAAAAAGCTAAGTTTGTTATATTTACTTCTACAGTGACGAGTTATCAGACATCCATAGCACATTTATCGCAGCTTGTTTTGCTAGAGGCAAGTACATCTACATACTCAATTACTGTCTTTTAATGCTAGAACATGTATTAACCCTGTTAAAAGACTGATCCTTGAGGTAGCAAGTTATGTCTTCACATGTTGTATCACTTTCAGTACCGGCCATGTTTAGTACAGCTCTTATACCTTCACATGCTTCTTACGGGTTCTCAGCACAAGTTTCACTATGCTTTAGACTGCTCTGAGTATTCACATGTTTCATACTGCTCCCAGTACCTGTCATGCTTATACTGCTCCCAGTATCTCTCACATGTTTTTACTGCTCTCGTATCTCCCACATGTTAAATAACGGGTTAAGGGGAAACTGTTAGTAGCGTACGTGAACATGACCCCCTTCTCCGTATGTACTTACCGCGCTCGGTGACATTCTATATGCGACCTTGCCGTATGTTCTGATCTCGCGTTTGTGTATGGATATACACCGATGCCGCTCGTGCACGTATGTGCATGCCAGATATGTGCCGCAGTACATCCTGCTACCTATTGACCGATTCACGTACATGCTACGGTTTTAAACTTTTAAACTATATGTTGTCATTTCCAAAAAGAACCAATTAAACCATGATATGCCATGTTCCCTATGTTACTTTGATACTTGATCCCAGTTGTACCATGAGGCCATGTTTTCAGTATTTCTTGTTTTATAGACTTATCACACCATGTTTCTTGTTGTACATCTCTTTCATTATATGTTCAGTACTTTAGTTGTAGAGGTTGTACTTGCTCCCGTCCTGACAGGATAACGTTGTAGGTATACTTACTGAGGAGGAGTTGCTCTGTGATTCGTATTATGGAGTCACTGCCGAGGACCCGGTTTTGCCATACGAGGATGTTCCTGCGGGGAGACTCGTCTAGTTTGCTTAGCTGCTTGGGATATTTAGTGTAGTCATGTATTAGACTATACCATTTTGTAACTGGACATGTATCCAGTTTTACATTTCAGTTTACTTGTACTTGGATATTTTACTATATACGACGACTTTTGTGTTTGGAGCATTTATGATTCTTCTTCACTTATAGAACTGTTAGCACATTTAGTCTTACCTTGTTATCTCTAGAACAGCTTACTGCGCTTTATCTTAAGCGTAGGCTGGACATGGCTCGGCCCGGCCCAACAATTTGGGTAACGGGTCGTGACACCACATGTACCAGAACTATCGTCTAACCGTATAATGTGTGTTCTACTTGTTGCACGATCCATTACTTCATATGTATAACCATTAAATGCTAATATCTCTAAATGATTTTTCTCTTTGATAATACGAGCCATAGTTTTCAACATCCTCGGACAAAAATCTGTTTCTATCTTTTCAGCAGCGTTTCTATTCTTGTCATGAAGTGTTATAATCTTGGCTCTAATACCATCGAGAAGCGTCGTTATTGGTTTATCGCGTAACTTCTTAATCCAGTTGTTAAAGCATTCAGGGAGATTAGAAGTGTTAATATCTAATCTGGGACATGGAGCATACGCTGTAATCCAATGTTCAAAACGACGATTTTCATCGTTCACACCAATAAGCTAATCATACAACGTCATGTTCTCGGCTTTAATTATATCGAACAAATGCTCTGCATCCATCGAATTGTACGATCTAGCAAGCGAGTCTAACAAGTTTTGATAAGTTTTTTCTTTCGCAACTTTTTTCATGTTTTGTTTGAAATGATGAATACAAAAAATAGGGTTATTCTGGAAAAACAAGACGCATGGCATTTATTAACCCTTTCTGCTTATCAGAATGAAAGAAATCCTATTCCATTCAATAGAAGAACTTTTAAACGAAATTCTTAACGCATTTAAAAACCAGGACCAAGAATTACTGTTTTCACCTTCAACAACAACATATGCAATTGGATATAACTGGTAGTTTGGATCATGTACACAAGCAATAAATAAAATACCTTGATATTTAGATGAAAGAAACGTAGCATCAGTACTAATAACCGGTAAACAACCTCTTAAAAAATCGTCAATGCACGCCTTAAAACAAATATATATATATATATATTCTTTGGAAGCTATTGTTTTCTGTTGTTTTTAGAAAATATCTACTACCCATATTTGTCTCCATAATTCTAAATCCATACTCCTCAAGACTGTCGGCTAATGACATCTCTCGGGCTCTTCATGCTTTGGAATAAGTAATATGTACACGATGTTCTCTATATATATCTTTAACTATCTGTAATGCGCTATACGACTGATTATCTCTAATTATATCAATTATCCTGCTCTTAACCCATGCAGCTGTAGCTAGTCGATTACGTCCGGTTGTAAGTGTACTAAAACAAGAATGATGACTTTCTAATGTACTTATTTTAACTATTTTGCCATTTCCAATAGATCTGGCATATATTCTCCAATTACAGTTCGGTTGATCACAAGTATATATAATTCCACGAGCAATGTTTATAGCACTAGCTGAACAACTAAAATTATGTTCAATTGCAACATTACTTACAAAACTTCTAAATTCAGAACGAGAAGAAAATTCTTGACCGATAAATAATTTACGGGTGGTAGCATTATTCGTATTATCTTCTACGTCATATTCCATATTTTCAACTAAATTATCACTATTTTCGTCGTCGTCATCATCATCATTATCATCGTCGGATTCATTTGATGAGTGATTTTGTTGAAAAGATGGAACAATTTGTTGGAAAAAACTACCATCCGTAAAATATTGACTATTTCTGTTATCAAATGTCATGGCTATTTGAATAACAAAAATATTTACATATCGTGATTGAGAATTAATTTCAAAAATATAATTGCATGCTTCATCACTATCTATTAAAAAACATCTACAATTAAAAACAGAATTTAAAATAAAATTCGTAATGAATAGAACAACGTTGAATAATAAGATTACGTAAATTTTCAAAATTAATACTTTCATAAGTTAAAAATATTTGGGTTTTTTCTCATTCGTAATCTAACCCATTTAGGTTACCTCCATGCGAGCATAATATTCTTACGCTACGATCCATAAACGAATGAGACGATTGCTAGAGATTGATCACAAGCTTCTTTGGAGAACTTGAATAAAGAGTGAACTGTGAGAATTGAGTAGTAGGAAGAAGAGTAAGTAGCAAAGAATGAATTGTCATATGTTTTTATAGGCAAAATATGAAACTAGCCGTTGGGATTACTAGCCGTTGGGTTACTAGAGCAGGGAGGAAGCTCAAAAAAAAAAAACCCTCCAGGATACTCCAATTGAGTTGGAGGCCCCACCTTGATACTCCAACTAAGTTGGAGGCCCCAATGGGACCGCCAACTCAAATGGAGGCCCCTTTGCAATCCGCCAATTCAATTGGAGTGGTCCCCTTGACCCGCCAACGCGCTGCCCCATGCTCCTGCATCTGCCAACTCAAATGGAGTATCCTCCCTTCATTTGGAATTTCTCCAAAATTGTCCCTTTAGACGTAATATATGTAAACTTCTTCCCTTTAAATGAATATAAAATATATATATATATATATATATATATATATATATATATATATATATATATATATATATAAGCCCATTGGGAACGGCGAGGCACCCCAGCGTGGAGGGCGCGGGTCGAGCCTCCTTGGGAGCATGCTCCCAAGGTCCACTAAGAAGTGGACACCAAAAAAAAATTATATATATATATATATATATATATATATATATATATATATATATTGCAAATGATCTCTAGTCTAGTGGTTAAGGGAGATGCATGTGGCTCAAGTGGTCAGGAGTTCGAATCCCAGTGGAGATGAGTTCACCACAATTACTCATTGCTTCAATATATATATATATATATATATATATATATATATATATATATATATATATATATATATATATATATATATATATATATATATATAACATTGGTGGGTAGGCATGGTCTATGTAGTCTCAAGATCCCATTTTGGGGAAGAAGTAGATTTGTCCAATCAACCAAATTGTTGCACTTGAACTGATATTGGCATTCACATTATAAAAGGTGGGAGGACTTTTATCATCGGTTCTCATCTGTGCTTCAGTTTCCACTCTGTGGGTTACACTATCGGGGAGGCTATTAATCTATATATTCAAAGCCCATAGACAAAGCCTTTATCCCAGTTTTTTTTTGTATTAACATTCAGTTGAGTGTCATTTCATCGCCCTCGTACCTGACAGACAGGGACATATATTGGTTTCTGTTGCATATATCTCAATTGAGCTTTGCTATGCCTACAACCAAATTTTACAACCCTCCTACAATCGGATATGTGTCGGACTTCGATTAGAGGAGGGGAATAAATGGTGGGGCCGGGTGGAGCCCATGTAACAGGGAGTGAGAGTGGTGGTGGGACCCGGTAGGACCCATGTGTAAGAGGTGGGAGAGAGTAGTTGTAAGAATGTTGTAAGAATTTGGTAATAAACTTAGCATTTCCTATTCTCTCTCTTTAAATGTTCAGTCGTTCTTATTTAAAGGTTTTTTCTAAGGGCACCATCCTTTTTGCTAGGTGCTATCCCAAAAATGTTTCAAAATATTACAAGTTTGCCATCAATTTTTTTTACTTGGGGCTAGTCCAAGCAAAGGTATAAATACCAACTTTTATTTTCTTTTTCTCTCTCCCTCTATTCTTTTCTTTTCTTCCTCAACTCTTTTCTTCTCTCCCTCAACTCTAGGTCAAAGAATTTAGCCCCAAGTTTTTTTCCAACCTACATTTTTTCTAAAATTTTCTCTCAACTCTAGGTCATTGAATTTTATCCCAAATTTTTTCCCTCAACTCTAGGTCATTGACTTCTCTCATTTATTGGTAAGTCATCGAATTAATATATGTTTAACGTTTTAAACATGAATTTCACATATAAAAAGTTGAATTATGTGTTTAATGTAGAAAAAATATTGAACATGGAACAACCGGGATCATCAAATGTTGTATACTCTCTTTCCGCCACGTCCGAAGAACACTTTGATGCATCAGAAGCCCTCTTGGTAACTAAATTTTAACTTTTCATCGGATGAAAAATTGGGTTGTGACACAGAGGACTGTCACCTCTCTGGCAGTCCTAATCTATGAAACCTATTTGCTTTATGATGTTGTCTAATTGTATTAACTTTTAAGTTCTATTGTAGGACTTGAGATCTTTTGATTTTGTGGTACCTGTTCCAATTGCAGTCAATGTAGCCCATTTATTCTGGACCGATCTTTGTTTTGAATCAAGCGAGGGTGCGATACATTGGTGTCGAGAAGTTGGACGAAAATATAACATAGTTCTAGTGATATCCAGATCAGTCTGAAATCGCCCGGGATGACAAACTGTTGTGGCTGACCACTACGACGTCAAAATCGACTAAGTATGGATATATTTACAGTTTGACATTTTGTATATGGAGGACCACTTTTGTATACAGTGAAATATGAAGTCCACTAATCTATATGGAGTAAATTTTGTATACAGTGAAATATGAAGTTCAGTATGTTATATGTACCTGTGTGCTATCTGTGTTATATGTGTCTACCTGTGTGCTATCTGTGTTATATGTATCTACCTGTGTGCTATCTGTGTTATATGTGTTTACATATGTGCTATCTGTGTTATATGTGTTTACATGTGTGCAAGTATGTGTGGCAAAATATACCAATTTATTAAAGTATCCGATCTAGTATCAGGACTGCCACCCCCCTGGCAGTCCTATTTGTAAGTCTCTGTAATGAGAGTTTTCAAACTCTCTATCACAGAGAGTTTCAATTAGGACTGCCACCCCCCCTGGCAGTCCTACACAAAAGGAGGACCCTGGCAGTTCTAATTGAAACTTGCTGTTATATAAATGGCCATTCTCCTATGTTTTAGCACGGAGAATGGTCATTCTTCGTGTAATTTAGCACGGAGAATGGCCATTCTCCGTATAATTTAGCACGAAGAATGGCTATCTGATCCAGTATCAGGACTACCACCTCCCTAGCAGTCCTACATTGAATTAGGACTGTCAGGGTGCTGGCAGTCCTAATTAAAACTTGTTGTTACAGCAATTATCAATTAGGACTGCCAGCACCATGGCAGTCCTAATTGAACGTAGGTCACGGCTGTCAAGATATATGAGGGTTTATCTACAAGCCAACAGTCTCTTATGGTCATGAGAAAGCCTAGTATCTCAATCACAAGTAAGCAAGTAAATTTACAAGATGTAAGATCACCAAATATACAATAGTAAGGCGTCCCAAACATTACATATTCAGCTGATCATGAAGCTAGTCGTTACAAAATATAATGACTAGCAAGATATTCGGTCATACACGATCAACCCTAGGATCTGTCAATCATGTTACAGCCCGTAGGCAGACAGTAAATAAAAGGTGCAATACGAGCTAACATGTGCTCGTCGGCTAAATGCCTCAAAAGAATAATTTTACAATAGAGTGGGAGAGCCAAAATAAACCCACTCGTTGCCAAGATTTTGTCTAGTGGTCACCATCTAGCTGGAAAGTCGGTAGATCCTCTGGAGCTGCTCTGGAATCTGGCAATACAAAACCAGCTAGGTCAGACCCCAGAAAGAGCAAGTGCCACAAAGGAGGCTTCACTTAGGAACTAAAATCGGCAATTAGCACAAGAGTAATAATTACAAAATAAAAGACAGTAATTAAGGAAAAGCATGACAGGTGATATACGATGAGATAACCATGGGACTATTTAGATAACAAGGTTACAACCCGTAAACCAAAAAAGGACCGGAGTTGTAACCCTTCGTCTGAATTGAACTTGGTTTCTCCCAACATTTATCGACAAGATAACATAAGAAATTATGTCACGTAACAATCTTGTACATGATCAAGACCAGGCTAGACTGATTATACCTCATCCAACAATCACGGCCAAGCAATAAGTACGGCTTGATACTTTAACTACCTAGGGTTATCACATGCCTTAGTTACTAGCAATATGCAATAAGATTATTCCACAGCCACAAGCCCTGTAGACCATCCAGGCTATCCGAACGCAATTAGGGGTTGAATTCAAGTGGGTACATCGTCCAGGAAATGCATGTACCCTTAGGTGACTTAGAGGGTACAACACATGACAGTGTGTTGGAAATGTGCCCTACTCGACGGTAGGCTACAGATCCCAAGTGGGGCACCCAGATAACGGAATTACCTGTAGCTGGAGAAATCTCTTCATGACTACTGGATTATTCTAGTAATTAGCCTTAGTCAGTTTCAGTAGGTACCCCTGACCGTGGTACTCAGGGGTCCCTGTCTTAGACATGATGCAAGACAAGACGGATTCATTTGTACAAGCATAATCGTCCACGGTGTCCTGGTCATTCATTCTTGTCATGTCAAGCTAGCCGTCGCAACAGCATTTCGAGAAATATTATGTCAGGTTTATCATGTCAAGAGTGCGCCACGGCGGACCACTATCATGTCAGGTATATCATGTCAATTATATCATGTCAAGTTCACTGTCAGGAGTGCACCACGACGGGCCACTATCATGTCATGTCAAAAGTGTACCACAATGGGTCACCATCGTGTCAGGAAACAATTAATGGCACAAGCATACATTTAGTAATTAAATATTAGCAAAGGCAGGGGCTGTGGAGGACTCATGCGACTCAGAAAAATTGCCGCATGAAATTGTCATACAACAGTGCATATGCGGCCAAGCAATTAAAGCTAAGGCCATGCGGCCAACAATAAATTAATAGTGGTCATGCGGCCAACGAATATATAAGCATACAAGCACATGCTTGCAAAGGCCATGCGGCCAGCTTAATTATTTAAGCATGCAAGCACATGCAAATTCGCATGCGGCTGAGCTATCAGTACGCGGCCATAAATGAAATGGCCTATGCGGCCATACATATTATGGCCATGCGGCCAAAATATTCCTTATGCGGCTACGTATCAATACATGTAAAATAAGCAAATGCTAATATATAATCATTTAATGCTTAAGGCCATGCGGCATGCTGCTGTTACTATAAGCATGCAAATGCTTAAATGTTAAAATGCTTAAATGCTTAAGCAGGCATAATACTACTACTATAAGCATTTAATGCTATTACTATAAACATTTAATTGCTTAAAGGCCATGAATATTCTAATACGGCCATGCATATTCTCATGCGACCATGCATGTTATGCAAGCAAGCAAAGCTTGCCAAAAAGGCCATACGGCCAAGATGTTCCTTATGCGGCTAGGAAGTTTGGAATGGCCATATGCGGCTAGGTGAGCAGATGGCCGTGCAACTAGCATAGGAATGCTTGCATGCGGCTAGCTAGCAAACATTGCTTATGCGGCTACCATAGGATTTAAGCATAAATAATTCACCATGCAAGCTACTGCAAGCTACATTAAATGTTAATGCATTAAAATACTAGGCTAGCTAATACATGTATTACAAATATGCAAAGGCCATGCGGCTAACATTGGATTGGCCTATGCGGCCAGCAAAGTAGCAAATGGTCATTTCGGCCATTAAACGCAAGTAGCCATATGTGACTCAGGAAAATTACATGCAAATGCTTGCAAGCTTGCAAGCAAATATTTAATGCAAGCAACTTAATTAATAGACCATGCAACCTAAATGGCCCTGGCCGCATAAGCAAGAAAGGCCATACGGCCAGAGCTAGGAAATGCTCATGCGGCTCAGAGTGCAATTAATGACTCCTGCAGAGAACATGTCCATGGAAAATACCATGGCCTCCATGCTCCTCCAAACAACAATAGGAATCCAAATCCAGACTCCCGTAGGTCAAATCTGAGTAAAAATAGAATTCTCTACAACATGGAACCATTAACTAGCAAAAATATACAAGTTTGATAGATCAAAATTCATGGAAATCGAAAATACCACAAAACTAGATCTACAAGAAATTAACCACAGAAATGAAAAATGCTAAGTACTAAAGCGGGTTAGAAACACATGAGGAAGACAGTGGAACAATAAAAATAGGGTTCCTCCATGAAGGAAAATGCACTTGCCTAAGCTCTCCACTCTCAGATTGGTGGAGAAGTAATGGTAGGGAAGAAAAAAGTTAATGAGGAGAGAGACAGAGGAGTGGGCTAATAAATGAGGATGGTGGTGGTAGGTGGGATTTTTTTTTGGTTCATGATGAACCCAAGGCAAACCGAACCAAGCCAACCCAACCAAGATAAACCAAGCCAAGCCACTAAACCAGGATCAAGACAAGCATGACAAGTCTACATACAGGTCGGGATTCCGTACACGTATACAAAATACGTAATACGAACCACGGGCATTACAACTCTACCCACCTTAAAAGAATTCTGTCCTCGGAATTTAATCAGGAGGCTAGAGATGCAAGGACAAGCTATACTAAGCAATCAATCAAACAATCAATCATGCAAGCAAGGAATTTGAAGGCATGAGGAATAGGGAAGACATCCTGCTAGGAACCTCTCTGCCAGTTCTGAATCCGAGCTGGGGTAAGGACATACTGTTGGGGTCTCTGCTGGAATCCCTTCTACCTATTCTGAACTTGTGCCTGGGCATACAGCTGAGGCCTTTGCTGCTGAAAAGCTTGGGTCTGCGTCGGCAATGGCCTCGGTGATAGAAACTGCTGCTGGACTGGTACTGGGGTTGGTCCCCTAACGGATGAACTGGTCATGGCTGGTGATGAGTCAGTCCTGAACGGGCAGGACCCAACCTTGTGGTTCGGCGCTCCACATAGCAAACACAATCCTCGAGCCTTGCGACATTCTGAAACAACATGTCCAGGCTTCCCACAATAAGAGCAGCCCATGGGGGAAGATTGCTTCTGCTTCTGCTGCTGAGGGGACGTCGGAGTCGAATGCTGAACCGACATAACCGAATACGCCCTTCGGGGAACTCCAATAGTCAAAGCCCTAGATGCCGGGACTGGTGCTGAAGACTGAGTCATCTGGCCGTAAGATCGCTTTCGACCTCCGGTCCTGTCACTGTTCGCTGTACTGTTCCCATGATGTCCATCTCTGTCCAGAGCATCTGCCACTGCCTGACGCAAGGCGTCTCCCAGACGATCCTGCGATGCAAGCAACTCCCTGATAAGTCCTACAAAGGCTCCATCATCCTGTCCTGCGGGCTGGGCTGGCTGTACCGGAGGTTCTGGATCTCCGTGAGGCATGACCCGAGAGGCTTCTGCTAAGTGCTGGGCCTGATCTCCTGGTTGCTGCTGATCCACGGGAGGTGCTCCGCCTTGCCGATCGGTAGGACTAGGAACAATACCGCTGAAGAAGACGACATAGGGAACAATAAGGAAGGACCATGACAGATCAAAGATACAAGCATGTGATCAGGTCAAGATTGCAGGGATTAGAAGATACGGGCAGAGATCAAGGGCGAGTACTGATTGAGATATCTATTTGGTAAACCCTCACATATCTTGATTTATAAGACTTGCATGGGCCACCACTTAAACCATGTCACGCCCCAGAACCAGAATACTGGAGAGCGGGGGCGAACATAGCCATTTACGTATAATGGAATGGAATCCACCCCACTATACGGTCACGGCTGTCTTGATATATGAAGGTTTATCTACAAGCCAACAGTCTCTTATGGTCATGAGCAAGCCTAGTGTCTCAATCACAAGTAAGCAAGTAAAGTTACAAGATGTAAGATCACTAAATATACAATAGTAAGGCATCCCAAACATTACATATTCAGCTGATCATGAAGCTAGTCGTTACAAAATGTAATGACTAGCAAGAGTTTCGGTCATACATGATCAACCCTAGGATCTGTCAATCATGTTACAGCTCGTAGGCAGACAGTAAATAAAAGGTACAATACGAGCTAACAGGTGCTCGCCGGCTAAACGCCTCAAAAGAATAATTTTACAATAGAGTGGGAGAGCCAAAATAAACCCACTCGTTGTCAGGATTACGTCTAGTGGTCACCATCTGACTGGAAAGTCGGTAGATCCTCTGGAGCCACTCTGGAATCTGGCTATACAAAACCAGTTGGGTCAGACCCCAGAAAGAGCAAGTACCACAAAGGAGGCTTCACTTAGGAACTAAAACCAGCAATTAGTACAAAAGTAATAATTACATAATAAAAGACAGTAATTAAGGAAATACATATCAGGTGATATACGATGAGATAACCATGCGGCCAACGAATATATAAGCATGCAAGCACATGCTTGCAAAGGCCATGCGACCAGCTTAATTATTTAAGCATGCAAATTTGCATGCGGCTGAGCACTTAAAAGTGCATGCGGCTGAGCTATCAGTACGCGGCCATAAATGAAATGGCCTATGCGGCCATACATATTATGACCATGCGGCCAAAATATTCTTTATGCGGCTACGTATCAATGCATGCAAAATAAGCAAATGCTAATACTATAAGCATTTAATGCTTAAGGCCATGCGGCATGCTGCTGTTACTATAAGCATGCAAATGCTTAAACGTTAAAATGCTTAAATGCTTAAGCAGGCATAATGCTGCTACTATAAGCATTTAATGCTATTACTATAAGCATTTAATTGCTTAAAGTCCATGAATATTCTAATGCGGCCATGCATATTCTCATGCGGCCATGCATGTTATGCAAGCAAGCAAAGCTTGCCAAAAAGGCCATGTGGCCAAGATGTTCCTTATGCGGCTAGGAAGTCTGGAATGGCCATATGCGGCTAGGTGAGCAGATGGCCATGCAGCTAGCATAGGAATGCTTGCATGCGGCTAGCTAGCAAACATTGCTTATGCGGCTAGCATAGGATTTAAGCATAAATAATTAACCATGCAAGCTACTGCAAGCTACATTAAATGCTAATGCATTAAAATACTAGGCTAGCTAATACATGTATTACAAATATGCAAAGGCCATGCGGCTAACATTGGATTGGCCTATGCGGCCAGCAAAGTAGCAAATGGTCATTTCGGCCATTAAATGCAAGTAGTCATATGCGGCTCAGGAAAATTGCATGTAAATGCATGCAAGCTTGCAAGCAAATATTTAATGCAAGAAACTTAATTAATAGGCCATGCAACCTAAATGGACCTGGCCGCATAAGCAAGAGAGGCCATGCGGCCATAGCTAGGAAATGCTCATACGGCTCAGAGTGCAATTAATGGCTCTCACAGAGAACATGTCCATGGAAAATACCATGGCCTCCATGCTCCTCCAAACAACAATAGGAACCCAAATCCAGACTCCCGTAGGTCAAATCTGAGTAAAAATGGAATTCTCTACAACATGGAACCATCAACTAGCAAAAATATACAAGTTTGATAGATCAAAATTCATGGAAATCAAAAATACCACAAAACTTGATCTACAAGAAATTAACCACAGAAATAAAAAATGCTAAGTACTAAAGTGGGTTAGAAACACATGAGGAAGACAGTGGAAGAATAAAAATGGGGTTCCTCCATGAAGCAAGATGCACTTGCCTAAGCTCTCCACTCTCAGGTTGGTGGAGAAGTAATGGTAGGGAAGAAGAAAAGTTAATGAGGAGAGAGAAAGAGGAGTGGGCTAATAAATGAGGATGGTGGTAGTAGGTGGGGTTTTCTTTTGGTTCATGATGAACTCAAGGCAAACCGAACCAAGCCAACCCAACCAAGATAAACCAAGCCAAGCCACTAAACCAGAATCAGGACAAGCATGACAAGTCTAACTACATGTCGAGATTCCGTATACGTATACAAAATACGTAATACGAACCACGGGCATTACAACTCTACCCACCTTAAAAGAATTTCGTCCTCGGAATTTAATCATGAGGCTAGAGATGCAAGGACAAGCTATACTATGCAATCAATCAAACAATTAATCATGCAAGCAAGGAATTTGAAGGCATGAGGAATAGGGAAGACATCCTGCTAGGAACCTCTCTGCCGGTTCTGAATCCGAGCTGGGATCAGGGCATACTGTTGGGGTATCTGCTGGAATCCCCTCTGCCTATTCTGAACTTGCACCTGGGCATACTGCTGAGGCCTTTGCTGCTGAAAAGCTTAGGTCTGCATCGACAACGGCCTCGGGGATGGAAACTGATGCTGGACTGGTACTGGGGTTAGTCCCCTAACGGATGAACTGGTCATGGCTGGTGATGAGTCAGTCCTGAACGGGCAGGACCCTACCTTGTGGTCCGGCGCTCCACATAGCAAACACAATCCTCGAGTCTTGCGACATTCTGAAACAACATGTCCAGGCTTCCCACAATAAGAGCAGCCCATGGGGGAAGACTGCTTCTGCTTCTGCTGCTGAGGGGACGTCGGAGTCGAATGCTGAACTGATGTAACCGAATTCGACCTTCGGGGAACTCCAATAGTCAAAGTCCTAGATGTCGGGGCTGGTACTGAAGACTGAGTCATCTGGCCGTGAGATCGCTTTCGACCTCTGGTCCTGCCACTGTTCGCTGTACTGTTTCCATGATGTCCACCTCTGCCCAGAGCATCTGCCACTGCCTGACGCAAGGCGTCTTCCAGACGATCCTGCGATGCAAGCAACTTCCTGATAAGTCCTACCAAGGCTTCATCATCCTGTCTTGCCGGCTGGGCTGGCTGTACCGGAGGTTCTGGATCTCCATGAGACATGACCCGGGAGGCTGCTCCTAAGTGCTGGGCCTGATCTCCAGGTTATTGCTGGTCCACAGGAGGTGCTCCGCCTTGCCGATCGGTAGGACCAGGAACAATGCCGCTGAAGAAGACGACATAGGAAACAATAACGAAGGACCATGACAGATCAAAGATACAAGCATATGATCAGGTCAAGATAGCAGGGATTAGAAGATACGGGCAGAGATCAAGGACGAGTACTGATTGAGACATCTATTTGGTAAACCCTCACATATCTTGATTTACAAGACCTGCATGGGCCACCACTTAAACCATGTCACGCCCCAGAACCAGAATACTGGAGAGCAGGAGCGAACATAGCCAGCTACGTATAATGGAATGGAATCCACCCCACTATACGGTCACGGTTGTCTAGATATATGAAGGTTTATCTACAAGCCAACAGTCTCTTATGGTCATGAGCAAGCCTAGTGTCTCAATCACAAGTAAGCAAGTAAAGTTACAAGATGTAAGATCACTAAATATACAATAGTAAGGCATCCCAAACATTACATATTCAGCTGATCATGAAGCTAGTCGTTACAAAATGTGATGACTAGCAAGAGTTTCGGTCATACATGATCAACCCTAGGATCTGTCAATCATGTTACAGCTCGTAGGCAAAAAGTAAATAAAAAGTGCAATACGAGCTAACAGGTGCTCGTCGGCTAAACGCCTCAAAAGAATAATTTTACAATAGAGTGGGAGGGCCAAAATAAACCCACTCGTTGCCAGGATTCCGTCTAGTGGTCACCATCTGGCTGGAAATTCGGTAGATCCTCTGGAGCTGCTCTGGAATCTGGCCATACAAAACTAGCTGGGTCAGACCCCAGAAAGAGCAAGTGCCACAAAGGAGGCTTCACTTAGGAACTAAAACCAGCAATTAGCACAAGAGTAATAATTACATAATAAAAGACAGTAATTAAGGAAAAGCATGACAGGTGATATACGATGAGATAACCATGGGACTATTCAGATAACCAGGTTACAACTCGTAAACCAAATAAGGATCGGGGTTGTAACCCTTCGTCTGAACAGAACTTGGTTTCTCCCACCATTTATCGACAAGATAATATAAGAAATCAGGTCACGTAACAATTTTGTACATGATCAAGACCAGGCTAGACTGATTATACCTCATCCAACAATCACGACCAAGCAATAAGTACGGCTTAATACTTTAACTAACTAGGGTTATCACAGGCCTTAGTTACTAGCAATATGCAATGAGATTATTCCACAGCCACAAGCCCTACAGACCATCCAGGCTATCCGAACGCAATTAGGTGTTGAATTCAAGTGGGTACATCGTCCAGGAAACGCATGTACCCTTAGGTGACTTAGAGGGTGCAACACATGACAGTGTACTGAAAATGTGCCCTACTCAACGGCAAGCTACAGATCCCAAGTGGGGCGCCCAGATAACGGGATTGCCTATAGCTGGAAAAATCTCTTCATGACTACTGGATTATTCTAGTAATTAGCCTTAGTCAGTTTCAGTAGGTACCCCTGACCGTGGTACTCAGGGGTCCCTGTCCTAGACATGATGCGAGACAAGACGGGTTCATTTGTACAAGCACAATCGTCCATGGTGTCCAGGTCATTCATTCTTGTCATGTCAAGCTAGCCGTCGTAACAGCATTTCGAGAAATATCATGTCAGGTTTATCATGTCAAGAGTGCGCCACGGCGGGCCATTATCATGTCAGGTATATCATGTCAAGTATATCATGTCAAGTTCACTGTCAGGAGTGCACCACGACAGGCCACTATCATGTCATGTCAAAAGTGCACCACAACGGATTACCATCTTGTCAGAGAACAATTAATGGCACAAGCATACATTTAGTAATTAAATATTAGTAAGGGCAGGGGCTGTGGAGGACTCATGCGGCTCAGGAAAATTGTGCATGAAATTGCCATACAACAGTGCTTATGCGGCCAAGCAATTAAAGGTAAGGCCATGCGGCCAACAATAAATTAATAGTAGCCATACGGCCAACGAATATATAAGCATGCAAGCACATGCTTGCAAAGGCCATACGGCCAGCTTAATTATTTAAGCATGCAAGCACATGCAAATTCGCATGCGGCTGAGCACTTAAAAGTACATACGGCTGAGCTATCAGTACGCGGCCATAAATGAAATAGCCTATGCGGCCATACATATTGTGGCCATGCGGCCAAAATATTCCTTATGCGGCTACGTATCAATGCATGCAAAATAAGCAAATACTAATACTATAAGCATTTAATGCTTAAGGCCATGCGGCATGCTGCTGTTACTATAAGCATGCAAATGCTTAAATGTTAAAATGCTTAAATGCTTAAGCAGGCATAATGCTGCTACTATAAGCATTTAATGCTATTACTATAAGCATTTAATTGCTTAAAGGCCATGAATATTCTAATACGGCCATGCATGTTATGCAAGCAAGCAAAGCTTGCCAAAAAGGCCATGCGGCCAAGATGTTCCTTATGCGGCTAGGAAGTCTAGAATGGCCATATGTGGCTAGGTGAGCAGATGGCCATGCGGCTAGCATAGGAATGCTTGCATGCGGCTAGCTAGCAAACATTGCTTATGCGGCTAGCATAGGATTTAAGCATAAATAATTAACCATGCAAGCTACTGCAAGCTACATTAAATGCTAATGCATTAAAATACTAGGCTAGCTAATATATGCATTACAAATATGCAAAGGCCATGGGTCTAACATCGGATTGGCCTATACGTCCAGCAAAGTAGCAAATGGTCATTTCGGCCATTAAATGCAAGTAGCCATATGCGACTCAGGAAAATTGTATGCAAATGCATGCAAGCTTGCAAGCAAATATTTAATACAAGTAACTTAATTAATAGGCCATGCAACCTAAATGGCCATGGCTGTATAAGCAAGAAAGGCCATACGGCCAGAGCTAGGAAATGCTCATACGGCTCAGAGTGCAATTAATGGCTCCCACATAGAACATGTCCATAAAAAATACCATGGCCTCCATGCTCCTCCAAACAACAATAGGAACCCAAATCCAGACTTCCATAGGTCAAATCTGAGTAAAAATAGAATTCTCTACAACATGGAACCATCAACTAGCAAAAATATACAAGTTTGATAGATCAAAATTCATAGAAATCAAAAATACCACAAAACTAGATCTACAAAAAATTAACCACAGAAATGGAAAATGCTAAGTACTAAAGTGGGTTAGAAACACATGAAGAAGACAGTGGAACAATAAAAATGGGGTTCCTCCATGAAGCAAGATGCACTTGCCTAAGCTCTCCACTCTCAGGTTGGTGGAGATGTAATGGTAGAGAAGAAAAAAAGTTAATGAGGAGAGAGAAAGAGGAGTGGGCTAATAAATGAGGATGGTGGTGGTAGGTAGGGTTTTCTTTTGGTTCATGATGAATCCAAGGCAAACCGAACCAAGCCAACCCAACCAAGATAAATCAAGCCAAGCCACTAAACCGGGATCAAGACAAGCATGATAAGTCTAACTACAGGTCGGGATTTTGTACACGTATACAAAATACGTAATACGAACCATGGACATTACATGTTCTTCCGTTCGGCCACACCATTTTATGCCGGTGTATAGGCACATGAAGTTTGGTGTAGTATTCCATGAGTGGATAAATACTCAGCAACCTTCTTATTTGTATACTCCGTCCCATTGTCAAACCGTAAGCACTTAATTTTAGTGCCATATTGTGTTTCTACCCGGCGATGAAAGTCTCGAAACGCCTCAAAGACGTCATTTTTATTCTTCATAAGGTAAACCCATGTCACGCGGGTGTAACAATAAATAAAAGTGACGAACCATCAAAAATCGTTAATACCGGTTGTAGGACAAGGGCCCCATACGTCCGAATGTATCATATCAAATGCAGCTGAACTTCTACTTCTTGAACTCACATACGTGCTTCTGGTATGTTTACCCAACTCACATGCATTACAAAATAACTTCTCTTTATTAGCCCTTTGGTATAAGGACGGATACATTCGACTAATAATTTTAAAAGAAGAACGACCGACACGCTGGTGGTGGAGTAGCAATTCATCTTCTACACTGCGCTGTAAACCTTCCGGTGGTGTCTGCTACTAGAGATGCCAATGCTTTATCCAGTCCAGTCCTGTCCAAGTACCACAGCCCCTTATGCCATGTGCCAGTCCCTAGTCGTCGTCCTGTCCCCTTCTCCTGAAAAGTTACTGTAGGAATGTCAAAGGAAACAGTACAGTTAAGATCAAGAATAATGGCACTAATAGAAAGAAGATTGACAGGAAAAGACGGAGCATGTAAGACATTGGTGAGAGTGAGAGAAGGGGTGCATGCGACAGTGCCTTTACCCTTGACAGGGCTAGAGTTACCATCAGCAGTCTGAATGCTCTCCGGCGTCGATAGGTGAGTATAGTCCTGGAACTCACCGCGGGACCCCGTGACATGGCGAGATGCCCCATAGTCCATAATCCAACCTGGTTGGTGGACAACAGCTGCAAGAGCACGCACAGGAATACCTGTACTGGTTTGGACAAAGCAAGTGATGTGATCCCCCGAGGTAGATGACGTCCCATGACTGCCATCCAAACCCAGCTTTGTGCTGCGTAACCTCGCGAGTAACTCCTTCTCAAGAGGGGTTAACTCAGCCAGGTGATTTTCTTCCCCTTCCTCCGCCAGATTAGCTTTGTGTCCTCCAGAATAATTTCTTCTTCTACCAGCATAACCGTCTCTACCACCTCGACGTCCTTCGCGGCCCCGTCCACGATCACTCGACTGACTTTGCAGGGGTTTTGGACAAAATCTGATGTAATGTCCTGAGTCACCACAGTTGTGGCAAACACCGGCCACAGAGGGAGGCTGATTGAAGGCGGCAAGGGCAGACTTGTCAACAGCGGCTTGCTTCCCCTGAAAATAGTCCTTGTTGGGCATCAACTTCAATCGAGCCTCTTCTTGTACCATGGCAGCTATGGCTTCTTCTAAGGTGGGAAGCATGGGCTGTGCTAGGAGTACATTCCTTCTATGCTCAAACACATGGTTAAGTCCCTTCAAGAACTTCATCGTCCGTTGTCGCGAAATATAATCCAAGAACTTTTGTAAATGTTTTGCAAATGCTGGTTCTACTTGTGCATCTTCCATCCCAAGAGGATCATAGTGATCCAGATCAGACCAGTACTTCTTCAACAGTGTTGCATACTCAGAGATGGTACGGTCGTCCTGGGCCACCCTATCAAGTTCATCTTGTAGTAGGAAGACCCATATAGGATTGCCTGAGCCTGAGTACATATCCTTCAAAGTCTGCCATATATTAGCAGCAGCCTCCATCGCCTTTACATTGCCCGGCATCTGGTCGGTCAAGGAGGCTGTCAACCATCCAGCCACAACATTGTTGACAATTTCCCAAATAGCAAACTCCTTTGAGGAGGGATCATCTGGCGCCTTGGTTTGGCCATTGACGTAGCCAACCAAGCCTCGTCCCTTCAGCGTCCGTATTGCCTGTCGTGACCATTTCAAGTAGTTGGACGTTCCTTCCAACTTCGTCTCCAGCTTGTCCAGCTTTCCCATTTTGTAGGTTGACAGATCCACATCAGTATGGATCACACGTGGGGTTGCCTCGGTTAATCTCTTTGATAAAATATCATCAACCAAGGCCTTCATCTCTTTTGCTGTTAGTTTACCACTGATCGAATCCATGGCGGCTTCAACTGTGATTCGTCGTCGTCGTCGTCTTCGTCGGCTTCGTCGTCTTTATGTAAAGTCTTTAACAGATACCTTATGAATGCGCTGTTAACGTGGGCAGCAGGGGAGTTTCGGCGGCCAGGGGGGCGTCGACAGGGGGGGTGGGTTTGCCGGGTTGGGGAAGGGATGGAAAAAAAAAATTTGTGGTTATGGCTCTGATACCATGTAGAAAATAATTGTTGTATATTTTATTGATTGGCTACTCCACTACTTATAGGGAGTCTAGCTCCTCTTTTTTTTTTTTTTTTTTTTTTTTTGAGTCTAGCTACTTATAGGGAGTCTAGCTCCTCTTCATACTACATTTTCCAATGTGGGAGTCCCTTATTAGTTCTCAACATTAAATAATAATAAAAGAGTTCTCTTTCTTGTGATTGTCCATAGTGGTGATCATGTTTGCCCCTTTGGATGTGCAAGTACAATGTCCCACTCAGACCTACATAATTGAAGGCCAATTCCACTCATCATGCTGGTCCCATATGCACTGACTTGTTCAGTAGACATAAATATAGGCCAATTTCATCTTACTTTATATGTCAAACATATGAACCTAACCCATGTAAGCTTTGGGGAGGGAACCTTGTCAGACCTGCATTCAACTATTAAAACAACCATGACAGAAAATGTGGGACCACTCAACCCTAAACCCAAAATTTTAATGATTCTCTTGATACTTGGCAAAACAGATACAGTTCATAGAGAAATAATATTCTGAAAATATTACAACCTCGATGAAAATTTCAAGCTCTTATATATAACAATTTGTTCCAGAAATCGTAACAAACACACTCGAAATTTCAAGCCCTTATATGATTGTCATGTACAATATCATACATCATCGGGAGAGATCTTAGCATCATAACCATATAAGCCTGGTTCTCGCGCCAGTCCCGCTAAAATACAACAGAACAAACGATAATTTAAAGTGTTCCTTCCATCTCATATCCTGTACAACAACACATTCACGCTCTAGTATTTCATAAATAAATCGCGATGTTCATCAAGATAATCCAAAGACGCAAGCACTGCTTCACACATCCTACAACAGAAATTCAAAAATGAAGGGAGGAGTAAACAGGTCCTCTCTTTTTCTAGGGGAACATGTACATTGTAGGAATTTCAATGGTGGGCTCCGGGGGCATCCCTCATACTTATATTCAAACTGTTCCTCATAGTACGTCTACCCAGTCCCATGTTGCCCTTTGTCATCATCGCAACAAATTCCCCATAGTCGATTCTTCCATCCTGAAAAGGGAGAAGAAACATCCATTAAGAAGATGACGTCAAAGTAACAGATCTTTGGTTATGGGGTACTTATCTATACTATTATTTTCTGATGTAGAACTGTTTGTGGTCTTAAAGTGATTCCAAGGCAAAGAGATTGTCTAACAAGAAAGTATTAGTGTAAGATTAAAATATTTCCAATGGTGACTCAAACAAGTACCTATTTGATTTCATAAGCAATCATTGTAGTTATTATTCTGAAATTCATTTAACAGAAATCTTTCACGCTATTTAGACATGGAATCTGATATACTGTTAGTTGTCCAATTAAACCAAAAAATGAAACTACATTGGTCATTTATACTGAGTGCACAGCAGAAGAAAAATAACAATAATAACATGTTAACATGATAAGAATGCTGTTCATTTGTTTTCGCTATATCCTTTTCCTACTAGCAGGCATCACGAATGTGCATGACATTTTAGCAGATAATGTTATTTAGAGTGCAAAATTGTGAGAGTTACATTTCTAATGGAACAGTTTGGCGAAGCAGCTTCTACTTACATTATCTTGATCGACTTCCCTGATAACTTCTTCAAGAAAAAGATCCTCCATGTTCTGCTCTTTACATGCTTGTTGAAGTTCATCCACCGTAATGTAACCACTCCCATCCTTGTCAAAGTATTGAAAAGCCGCCACTAAATGTTCTTCACGTTCTAGCTTGTTGAGATGTACCGTGGCAGTAATAAATTCCCCATAGTCAATGGTACCACTATTGTCCACGTCAGCCTGAATTGAAATTAATTATTTTGCAAGTCAGATACTATTGAACACATGGAATCATGAAAACTTTAGACTGAGTTGGCTTACTGCTTCCATAAGATCACGGATCTCTGTATCCTTCAATGTAGAACCATATCTCCTGAGACCTGCCTTCAACTCGTCAAATGTGATTGCACCACTATTGTCTGTGTCCATTGCTGTAAACATTTCTCGTAATCCAGCAATCTCCTCCTCAGAAAGACTTTCAGCAATCACCTGATATAGGACATATAACTATCTATCATAACCAAAAATAATAATGCATCGGCGTTGTAATGTCTAATAGAAGATTTATGACAAATATAAAACATCCATATATAAAATTCCATGCATGTCTATATTAAGGTAGCTCACTATTCGATGAAACATAGAGCAAGTCAATAAAAAGAATAGTGCCATAAGTACAGATTCTGCTGGTCACTTGAATTTACTTCCACTGACCCCGGCTTTGGTTTTAAAGTCATCATCAAATTCTTGGGCTAGCATGACATACAGATTACTGGGGTAATCAACTTTCACTTCAGTGGCCAAACTATTATATTTATAAGTTTATTTTTCATTTATTAACAAGTGAACATATATATGATACTTGCACACTGTTTTTTGGCACAAGCTGGCAGAGTAGCTGTTTACATTGCATATCAGAGATAATGGAAGTAGCAGAGTAAGTTCAAACTTTCCAGCTTATGATACTAGCATGTAAGTGGTGCGTGATACAAATGATACTAACAAATAAGAAACATCTAGTATGCCCTTCAGGCATCATGCCAGGCCTTCCAGTCTCCAGATAGTGAAGAACATGATGACAAAGTGTGACAATAACATTCACCACTTGTGTAGAATTTGCAACTGAATACCCTGAACTAACATATATTTGCAACTAAATACCGTGAAACTTACCCTAAATTTCAGGGCGTTAACTTCTACCCTGATGGTGTTAACTTGGCTAAAAAAGAAAATAATGCCCCTCTAATGAATTAACCTAATCTATCTAGTACCAAAAGTTACATTTCTTACTTAGACCAATATTTTATTAGCAACCAAATACCCTGAACTTTCAGGTGTTAACCTCTACCCTGACGGTGTTAACTTGAATAAAAAGACAATAATGCCCCTCTAATAAATTAACCTAATCTATCTAGTACCAAATGTTACATTTCTTACTCGGAACAACTATTCATCTGAACACTAAAAACCCTAAAAACAAATTTTCCTCCTTGCCAGAATCACCCAATGATGAAAGATCCAAACAAATTCCTTTTCTGGGTCGATTAGTCTTCTCCCCCATTTCCCCTCGTCGAGATTTCATGAAAGATAAGTATGCTTCCTATTTTGTATGATTTTTCTTATTTTGGTATGGTTTTGTACAAAAAAAAAATTCCACTTTTTGTTTGTTGGGTTAATATGTGTTGCATAATTTTGTTTGTTTGGTTACTTTGAAAAAACTAGGGTTTTTTTTAATGGTTCAATTAGGGCTTTGTAAATCCAATTGAAATTTGGTTTTTCAATGGTTTCATTTAATTTGTTGGTTTAGTAAATCGGTGAACAAAAATAAAGAAAGCTGAAGGGGGGAAATTTAGGGTTTACCAAGAACCCTCAATTCTAAAAGTAATGCATGAAAAAATACAATGAATTAATAAGATGACCAACTTAGGGTCATAGTTTGTAGTATCGGCTGATACCGACTCCGATACGGCAGATGTCGATATGGTTTGGCATATCCCGATCCGATACTAATTAATATAGATATTGATCGATACCAACATTGTGGGTCCCTTTTCCAGTCAAAAAAGACCAATCAACAAGGGTGTAAAATCATACTAAGGTTGTAAAAGTATATAAAAGGAAAAAAAAAAAAACTTATGTACCGCATGTAAACCAATCGGCAATGTTGACTACTATTTCATTTATTTTCAGTACTACTAAGAAACAACACAAAAAATACTTAAAATGTGTCTAAATGTATAAAAAAAAAATCTAAAATTCTAATAATTATTTGCTTTACCAAAAAATTCTATACTTCGATCCGGAACCGTTGATATTGTCGATAATGCCGATCCCGATACTCATAGGAAGTGTCCAATACCAATACTGCAAACCTTGCTTAGGGTAAAGAGGCCATAGAAATTACACGTAAAAAATGACGACAGACAGACGAAAGGTAGAAAACTTGAACGCGTCCTAGAAGTTCATGGTATTTAGTTACTAATAAAACAAGTCCAGGGCCTAGTTGCAAAAATGTGGAAGTCAACCGTATTTAGTTGCAAATAAGCCTTATGTATAAGCATGGAAGGTTAAACTGGACCGAATAATGTAAATGTAGACTTCACACAAAGCAAAAGCTAGCTGAATCACATATGAGTTAAAATTTCTTCAGTTAAAAATGATACTGCAGCGGACTATACAGTTACACAAGGAGAGATGACCAAACTAATCTGCAAGCTGCATAAAAAGGAACTCCGCTGACAGAGAGAATAACAACTTACAATTTTGAAAAGTGGACACAGAGAGAGAGAGAGAGAGATCTGAAATGGTGAAGCTTTGTGAGCTAAGCTTCAAAAACTTCAAAGGGCAGAGAGAAGCACTAACAATGGTTTCCCAGTTTTTCACGCTTCAAACATTGTATCCTTAACCCTCGGATTGACTTAAACCAAAATTAGAACTAAAAGATTTTAAGTTTCAGCAATCAATTTACCAGATAATTGACCGAAAATGATGAATAATCATTGCAAACAAATTATTTTCTCAAAAAACAAAAACTTAGCTTAGGAGAAAGCTTACTAACTTTTCAAGAAGCAAGGCTACAAATATCTATGAGAAGTAAAAGAACTCACTCGTAAAGCCATCTTCTTCAGTTTATTCATTGCAGAAAATTGTTTGAGGCGAGAGAGAACTGCTGGATCCAGAGCTTGATCAGGAGCAACTCCATTTTCACAAATCCAGGGATGACCTGAGCAAAGAAAAGAACGAGAAATATAATCAAATTATTCTTTGAAGCAACTATAGTGACTATATTCTAATATTCATAATCCATAATCTGTCGTAATCTATTTCTGCTTAACCTTTGTCAAAGAAAAAATTTACTTATTCTGAAACAGCATTCTTAAGACAAGCAAAAAGAGGGTTAGGAAGAACCCTGGCCCTTACAAAAATGCATTTTCATGACTAACAATGAATATTCTGTTGGAGTTTGGCCTTTTGTTTTGGAATTTTAGTCCCACATTGGCTAAGCCAAAGGAGTTGTATCTCTATATATTAGCTATGCTCTTTTAGAGATGCACATGTGGTGTGAAGGTGCACATGGGTGTGCCATGTGGGGGTATTTTTCTAATGGAAAAAAGGCTAAATCAACAATGAAGCATTAATGCTTTTTGCTCTTGGGAAATTTATTTCCATTGGAGCTAAGCCCCGTAGGGGCTTAGCGACTCGGACTCGGACTCATGGGCTCATGAGGCGTAATATATCGTTTTGTTGGCGCACTTTGCACTTAGTACGTCAGCATCGTCGCTAGGCGCATAGTGCGCTCAAGTTGCGCGCGTTGCGCAGGGTGCGCGCGGTGCGCAAGTGGCGCACGTTAAGCGAGCAGTGTAGTGTGCGCAGTGTGCGCATTGCGCGGCTTGCGCAGGTTGCGCACGGTGCCAAATGGCGCACGTTGTGCGAGTAGCGCAGTGTGCGCATTGCGCGGCTTGCGCAGGTTGTGCGCGGTGCGTGTGGCGCTGTGTGGCGCAAGTGGTGCTGTGCGCGCAGTGTGCTAGTTGCGCGGATGGCGCAAGTTGCGCGCGCTGTGCGCAAGTTGACTCAGATCGTGTCTATACACGATTTGAGCGGTAACAGCACGTTCGGGACGATTTTTTCCATGTCCCGAACGTTCTGCTAACTGGGCAGTTACTGCACGGGCATATATAAGGCTCTCTTCTCTCTCACAGTAAAATAACACAGAATATACAATAGAGTACATAAGTGTTTTTTAACACAAGTACAGAGTTCAGAATTCCTTACGAATTCTCACAAACTTTGAGAGAGAAGAATAGCGTTGCACCAACGTCACTTAGCGCCGCAGGAGTCCGCTGCCATCCGAGGAATCAGAAGAGCAGAGTGTTCTAGAGTTCTCCGACGAACTTGTTGTTTCCTGGAAGCTATTCATGTGGGGCGAATTAAGCTTTGAGCAACGGTGATCATTCACCCCAGCAGACCATCTTCCATCTTTCGCCTATCATCGCGATTGTTGTTAGCATTTCGATTCGTACCTTCTGTTTAGAAGTGCTACTGTCGTTTGCTACTGTTACGAAATCTTTTTAGATTATCGTAATCCAGAATCCTCCTAGGATCTCTGTTGTGCACCTTCTTTGAAGTGTTGCGTTGAAACGTTATTTTTACAATTGTTTCATTTTCTCAGTTTTCCATCGAAACTTGTGCCCCGACAATAACATTCTCAAAGCTTAATCGCTACGATGAAAAACTTTCGTGCTTCGTTAATCAATCCTAACTTCTCTAAGTTAGAACAATTTGAAGGTGAGCACTATCAAATCTGGAAAAGAAAAGTTTTCCTCAATATTCAGTTCTCTGATGTTGATCTCGTGCTGATTGAGGAGGAACCTACTGTTCCAGAAACTGGATCTGCAGCCGCAATCTCTGCGGCTACTAAGAACTAGGCCAAGTAGAGAAGGGACAATAGCATTTGTAGGCTTATGATCATAAATGCTATGGAAGATTCTTTTGCCGAATCTTATTCAAAGAAGACTGTTGCCAGAGAGATTTGGGAGTCTCTAGAGAAACTGTACGAGGATGATAAGAACCGTAGCAAGATATTTCATGTTGAGAAATATCACAAGTGATTCATTGAGTACGAGAAGCCAATGCTGCCACAGGTGAAGGAGTTCCTGAAACTGCGATAGAAGTTGGAAGACGAGACGATGCCTCTCCCCGACAAGTTTGTTGTTGGAGGGATCGTTTCGAAGCTCCCTGCTGGGTGGAGCAAGTTCTATGCAAACATACATAGGAAGAAGCTGGAGGTCAGTCTCAACGATCTCCTGCAGGAAGTCTACGTTGAGGACCAAATGAGGGTTCAACTGAAGGTGGACGCACTGTCCAAGCAATTGGCTAATGCTAATCTGGTTCATACCAAGGAACCAAGAAAAAAGCATACGGCTTCCCACAGCAAGAAGAAGGACCTTAACAATCTGAACGTAAAGGGGACTTCCTTCAAGCAAAAGAAGGCAAAGCCTCAGATGCCTTGTTTCAAGTGTGGCAAGAAAGGCCACTTCAAGAATGAATGCAAAGCAAAGACCAAGCAATCAGAGCAAGGAGAGCCTAACATGGTATCTATAATCACTGACGTTGTTGCTATGATTGCGCAGGTCGATGCGGTGGGGGCTGACTCTGACTGGTGGGTAGACACTGGAGCCACCTGCCATGTCTGCTCCAGCAAGGAGTTGTTCACCACCTATACACCAACTTCTGAAGTGGTTATAGTGGCGAACCAGGCACAAGCTGAAGTACTCGGGATCGGGACGGTGATTTTGAAACTGACTTCGGAGAAGTCTCTGACGCTTCAAGGTGTGAAGCATGTACCTGCTATTGCAAAGAACCTGATCTCGGAAGGCCTACTCTGCAACACAGGCTTCAGGATGGACATCAATGCTGGCCAGATGGTGATGTCCATAAAGGGAACATATTTCGGAAAAGCTTTTTGTACCGAAGGAATGTTCAAAATTCAGCTTGTAAATCAGTCCAATGTAATTAATGCAATCACTCCTTCTGCTTATACTCTTGAGTTGTGGCATAATAGGCTAGGACATGTTCATTGTAAACGAATAAACAGAATGTCTAGTCTAGGACTTATCCCCAAGTGTGGGGGTAAGGTAGAGAAATGTGAAGTTTGTGCTCAAATGAAGATCACAAGGAAACCCTTTTCTCGGGTTAATCGAAGTACATATCTTCTTGAGTTAGTATACTCTGATATCTATGACTTCAAGCAATTCTCTACAAAGGCCGGGATGAAGTATTTCATAACCTTCATCGATGACTTCTCAAAGTATGCGTTCGTCTACTTGCTGAAGGCGAAAGACGAAGCATTCGAGAATTTCAAGGAGTTCAGGACCGAAGCTAAGCGGCAAACTGGACAACAACTCAAAAATAAGAAGTGATCGAGGTGAAGAGTACAGGTCTCATGAATTCGCATCGTTCTGCAAAGAACATGAAATTGTCAATGAGACTACGGCTCCGTACTCTCCTCAATCAAACGGAGTAGCAGAGAGAAAGAACAGAACGTTAACAGAAATTATTAACTCAATGTTGTTGACTGCGGGTCTTCCAAAGTGCTACTGGGGAGAAGCTGCATTGACGGCCACTTTTATTCTAAATAGAGTGCCTCATGCAACTTCAGACATTACTCCTCATGAACTCTGGTTCAAGGTCAGACCTAACTTGAATGTCATTCGAGTGTGGGGGTGTCTGGCATATGTCAAGCTTCCAGATCTGAAGATTCAGAAGCTTGGGACAAGGACTACAAAGACGATCTTCTTGGGGTATGCCGAGAAGAGTGATGCTCGAAGATTTCTTGATATTGAGTCAAGTCATCATTGAATCTCGCGACGCAGAATATTTTGAAGACAAATTTGCAAGGCACAAGAATATTTTGTTCTTTCGGATATTCCGGAGAACAATGAGGGTGCGGAAGAAACTGAAATTTTCAATGAAGTAGTCCAAGAAGATGTTGTTGAAACAACGGTTAAACAAGAACTAGCTGAGCCGTCAGCTAAGCATGTGAGGAGGCTGAAGGACTTCGGAAGTGACTTTGTCACCTATCATGTGGAAGCAGATCCGCTTACCTATGATGAGGCGATGAAGACCAGAGACGTGATTTTCTGGAAGGAGGCGATTGACAATGAAATTGATTCCATCACCTCAAATAACACTTGGGTGTTGGTTGATCTTTCTAAAGGAGCAAAACCCATCGAATGCAAATGGATCTTCAAGAAGAAGATGAAAGCAGACGGAACTATTGACAAGTTCAAGGCTAGGTTGGTAGCCAAGGGATTTTCTCAGAAGCAGGGGATCGACTACTTTGACACGTATGCTCCAGTAGCCCGGATGACCACCATCAGAATGTTGATTGCTCTCGCAGCTATACATAAGATGATGATACATCAGATGGATGTGAAAACAGCTTTCCCTAATGGCGAGCTGACTGAAGAGATTTACATACAACAGCCAGATGAATTTGTCGTCAAAGGTCTTGAAGATAAAGTCTGCAAGTTGGTGAAATCATTGTATGGTTTGAAGCAAGCTCCCAAGATGTGGCATGAGAAGTTTGAGAAAGTTATTAGGTCAAACGGCTACAGAGTCAGCGAGACGGACAAATGTGTTTACACAAAGTTCGCTGATGGAAGAGGAGTCATCGTTTGTCTGTACGTGGACGACATGCTAATCCTAGGTACGGATATAGGCTGTGTCACAGAGACAAAGAAGTTCCTCTCAACCAAGTTCAGTATGAAGGACTTGGAGGATGCAGATGTCATCTTGGGCATAAAGATCATCCGGACAGACACTGGAGTAGCGCTGTCACAATCTCACTACATTGAGAAGATGCTCACACGCTATGGGTATAAGGATCTTCCAGGGATCGATACACCATACAGGTTTGATCAGAAGCTGAAGCCAAATTTAAGGGAAAGCGTCAGGCAGCTGGAGTATTCTAGCGTAATCGGGAGTTTGATGTATGCTACTACTGCCACAAGGCCTAACATAGCTTTCACCGTAAAAATGCTCAGCCGTTTCACGAGCAACCCAGGCATTGAGCACTGGAAAGCTATGAAACGGGTTATGAGATATCTCAAGAAGACTCAGACATATGCACTGCACTACAATGGAGATCCGCCGGTAGTGGAAGGCTACAGTGATGCCAACTGGTGCTCAGAAGTGGAGAGCGAGAGGTCCACAGGTGGATACATTTTCACAATGGATGGAGCTGCTATATCGTGGAAATCGAAGAAGCAGACTATGCTTTCGCGGTCATCCATGGAATCTGAGTTCTTTGCACTTGATACCGCAACGGAGGAAGCAAAATGGCTTCGGGAGCTCATGTATGATCTTCCAGTGGTTGGGACGCAAATACCGGCGATATCGATATATTGCGACAATCAGGCGACTGCGGCGGTGGCATCAAATGACCTCTTCAACGGGAAGAAGAGGACTGTGCGGTTGAAGCACAAGGCAGTACACGATCTCATCAAGAGGGGTGTTATTGCAGTGATTGATGTTCAGAGTCAGGAGAACCTGGCGGATCCGTTCACCAAGGACCTCAAGCGCCAGCTGATCGATGACACAGCTTGTAAAATGGGCTTGAAGGCATTCTGATATTGTGTTATTACATTCCTACCATAAAGTTTTATGCTATTAGTTCAAAGAAAAATCTACTAGGCATCTAGCTTTTGGTTCAAGGAAGGACTATTAACCGGAAGAATATCAGAAACGGTGGGTACTTGTCCTATGTGGCATGGAAAGGTTACGGACCTACAACCACTGTTGTCTACTGTTGTTTTCTGCGAAAAACGGATCATGTGGAATGGTTAGCTAAAACGCCTTAATGAGCTCTCGGGCAGAGTGAATGCCTGGTGTGCTTTACAGGAAGCACGGTAGCGCAACAGTACAAGGAGTGAAACTCCATGCTATTGTGGGGTGACTCCACCATGAGGTTCCCAAAAGGGGTAATGCCTCGGCTGTATGAGCCAAGTCACAGCGGCGTAGCACCGCAAATAAACAGGTAGCCTAATGCTGTATGTTGAAATGAAAAGAGGGTGTAGTCAGCACTACAAAAAGGAGGGGTTCCTCATGTTACAGTGGCACGACACCACATGAGGTACCCGGATCGTTGCGGTGTAACACCGCAAGGGAGCCTAAGGCTTCATGCTGGGTAGTTTGGCACTACAAAGAGGCGGTGACCTCATGCTACAGTAGTATGACACTACGATGAGGTTCCCGATACGGGGTAAGGCCTCGGCTTTAGGCCATGTCATAGCGGCGTAGCACCGCAAGGGAAGCGCAAAGCGCTTCATGCCATGTCTCTTTAACAAAGAACTCACCTATAGTATATGGACAGAGATAGCAGGCCGTCTCTTGAGGGTAAACTTGTAGACGTCCAAAATTATATACTGAAACCAGGCTGGCACAGGGCCTTTAATGTGTAGCCAGAAGCACATGTAACTACATTATGTGAGTGAAAATAATTTCAGCTATGGTGCAGAATTCAAGGCTTAGTCCATTCTTGTATTATAGTCTATTTGACCCATGCGAAAAGATTCAAGTCGTCAGCGACATCCCTCCTAATGCATGATGGACAGTTACTGTGGGGAACACTCAAACCCATATATAGAGATATGTGGAGGATTGTTGGAGTTTGGCATTTTGTTTTGGAATTTTAGTCCCACATCGGCTAGACCAAAGGAGTTGTATCTCTATATATTAGCTATGCTCTTTTAGAGATGCACATGTGGAGTGAAGGTGCACATGGGTGTGCCAGATGGGGGTATTTTTTTAATGGAAAAAAGGCTAAATCAACAATGAAGCATTCATGCTTTTGCTCTTGGAAAATTTGTTTCCATTGGAGCTAAGCCCCGTAGGGGCTTAGCGACTCAGACTCGGACTCGGACTCGGGCCCATGGGCTCATGAGACGTAATGTGGCATTTTGTTGGCGCACTTTGCACTTAGCACGTCAGCATCGTCGCTAGGCGCATAGTGCGCTTAAGTTGCGCTCGTTGTGCGAGCCTCTTGCGCAGCCGATTGCGCGCGTTGTACGATTTGCGCAGGTTGCGCAGATTGCGCAGGTTGCGTGCGGTGCGCGGTTTGCGCAGGGTGCGCGGTGCGCGGTTTGCGCAGGGTGCGCGGTGCGCTAGTGGCGCACGTTGCGCGTGTAGCGCAGTGTGCGCATTGCGCGGCTTGCGCGATGCTTGTGGCGCAAGTGGTATTGTGCGCGCAGTGTGCTAGTTGCACGGGTGGCACAAGTTGCGCGCGCTGTATGCAAGTTAACTCAAATCGTGTCTATACACGATTTGAGCGGTTACAGCACGTTCGGGGTGATTTTTCCCACGTCCCGAACGTTCTGTTAACTGGGCAGTTACTGCGCGGGCTTATATAAGACTCTCTTCTCTCTCACAGTAAAATAACACAATATACAATAGAGTACAGAAGTGTTTTTTAACACAAGTACAGAGTTCAGAATTTCTTACGAATTTCCACAGACTTTGAGAGAGAAGAGTAGCGTTGCACCAGCGTCACTTAGCGCCGCAGGAGTCCGCTGTCATCCGAGGAGTCAGAAGAGCAGTGTTCCAGAGTTCCCCGACGAACTTGCTGGTTCCTGGAAGCTATTCGTGTGGGGCGAATTAAGCTTTGAGCAACGGTGATCATTCACCCAGCAGGCCATCTTCCATCTTTCGCCTGTCATCCTTGTTGCTGTTAGCATTTCGATTCGTACCTTCTGTTTAAAAGTGCTACTGTCGTTTGCTACTGTTACGAAATCTTTTTAGATTATCGTAATCCAGAATCCTCCTAGGATCTCTGTTGTGCACCTTCTTTAAAGTGTTGCGTTGAAACGTTGTTTTTACAATTGTTTCATTTTCTCAGTTTTCCATCGAAACTTGTGCCCCGACAATAACATATTCACCGTAGACAAAAGTATAGAAGTCATTTTATTCGACTAGGTATAGAAGTCATTTTATTCAATTCCAGCGACCAGTTGGCAATCAATTACCTGGCTACATTGTTGCCTACCTTATGGTTGACACTTGGCGTAGCCATGATTTTCATCTAGAGGGCGCAACGCTTACTATTAAAAAAACATAAATAATAAACACATTTATAATCCCAAAAACATCATATATTAATACCAAATGTCATAAACTATTACAATCACTAAATTAACCTTTTAATTGACAATAGTACCCTTCAAGACTTCATATTCTGAAATATCGAATTATATCTTCATTGTCAACGACATCCAATGTCTCTTTCAGTATATGCCACCATACAATCATTCATCATCTCATCTTCCAATTGGTTACGTAATGAAGTCTTAACGATTTTCATTGTAGAAAATACTCTCTCTACAGTCGCCGCGGTTGCAACGGGTAATAGCAATGTCAACTTCAAGAGCAAATACACCAACAGATATGCGCAATGCTTGTTCTAGCAAGCCCACTAACCCCCGCAACCTTAGAAACCGAAAAATGAACTAAGATGTATACAAGTCTACTAATGAATATTACACAACATAACTATAGTAAATACAACCCATGGCCTCTGATACCCTATTGGAGTAAAGAAATTGTATAATACAACCCAATAATGGTTGTTTGTATTCCATTACTATGTATACTCCATAATTACATAAAAGAGATTTTAGGAATCCATCTATGGTGTGTGTGTCTAAATATAGTATATATTTATATATGAATTTTTCTAAATATAGGATACAATTATGTGTAATCTCTAAATATAAAATATAATTATGTGTTATCTTTAATCATCGTCTTTCAAGTAGCTTTTGACTAGAAGGATAAAGCTTCTTTCTCCCACCGGAACGTAAGTAAACAAGTGCATGGCTATAATTTAGAAGAAATAAATGATCGCATATGCATGATATCTTCAATTGTTGACCAAGTAAGATAATCTTTGTTTCTTTTAGTGTATACAAATGAAGTGGTTCAACATTCACATACAATGACATAAACCTTCATTTGAATTTTCTCTGGCATGATTCTATTTTTAGTGACATTGGAGAACCAATATTCCACTAGCCACCTTGACTAATCACAAAATGATAAGATTCTCAATGGAGCTATTTTAACTAGAAATCCAGGGGGTGCCCTCAGGACCAGCTGGCTCCGCCTCTGGCACACTTATAACTGAATGAGTAGAGATGTCAAAGTTCAAGAGCTTATCCTTCAAGTCTTCAACACGATTCCTTTGGAGACTGAAGGATAAAAAAGGAATTGTATAAAACTTCCATAATTTATATGGTGGAACAGTCAGAAGGAAGAATAACATAAACTTTTAAAACTGATGAGATGGAAACAGGGACTTGTGCGTGAACATAAAAGATTTTACAATATAGCACTTCAAGCAAGATGCTTTACTCTTCAAAGATATGATAAATAAAAATGCTTTCTTTGTGTTTTAGAATCATGGTCTGGACTTGCATTTTCTTGGGGGAAAAGAAGAAGAATACTAACTTCTTCTTACATGTAAATAGTATCTTACAAGTTATGTACAAGATCTATGACGCAGTATATACATATACAACCACCCGTAAGTCTCAAAAGGATCACCATGTTCCTGAAAACCAAGTATCAAAAAATTAAGAAAAAGGTCAATTCCTTCTTACATTTTTTTTTGACTCCACCATAATTGGAAGGAATAATCCGCTTCCCATGGGATTGAACCCACCCAGCCAGGATGCGCTATGTCTCGACCTGCTGACCACTAGAGCCAGGAGGCTTTTACTCAATTCCTTCTTACATGTGTATATATTCTTATAACACGTAAAAAAATATATGATGAAATATACAAGAATCATCAAAGGTTCCTGAATCCAAGTACCAAAGTGTGTTAGAGACTCATTAAAAATGAAGATATGACGATCATTCCACTTTACTTGTCTATTATTCTTAAGCGACCTTTGGATAAACAAGTAAGCGCTATCAAACAAACTAAATATTCAGAAAAACAAATACTGGGTGAAAGAAACTTACATAGCACTTCATGGGCTGTGAGACGATCTGAAGGTCGAGAGCAAAGCATTTTTCTGATAAGATCCTTGGCACTCTCAGATATCAAAGGCCATGGCTCCGAATCAAAATCAATAACCCCCTTTAAGACTGCATCGAATATCCCTTGTTGTGTTTCTACAGAAAGAAATCTCTCATTCAGTAATTAGCATATCTTATCTCCACATTAAACAGGCACAAAGCTATTGGAGTAACGAAATACCTGCCCAGAAAGGTGGTACACCACTCAGCAATATGTAAAGTATAACACCAGCTGTCCAGACATCAGCTTCTGGTCCATAGTGCTTGCACAGTACCTCAGGAGCTACATAGTATGGGCTCCCAACGACATCAGTGAAGACCTGGCCTGAAGTTGCAAACAAAGTAAAAAAAAAAAATTACAATAAATAATTACTCAGTGTAAGAATACTGAAGGATGTAGTACTGAATATCAACTTCATAGTGTGTTCATGTATGCATGTGTCCAGTCTGTATGTGCATCCAGTCAAGTGCTTGCGTATATGTATGTAAATATGTTTCTGATCGGTTGTCTTGCGTGCGTGCACATACATCTGATATGTAAACCCAGGAACCCTAACCTACGTGTAGAAAATACGAAGTACAAAAAGACGAGTCACTCAAAGGCACTAGGAATGTATACGAGAAGCAGACCTATAAGACTTTGACTACTATGATATCATTGTCAGTCGATGCAGTCTAATTGGCATCCACAATGCTTGTAGTTAAGGCTGCTCGTAAGGTTAGGAAATGATTGCCCATACTGAACAAGCATATAAAAAATAGATGCTCAGTACCTGTAAAAGACCCTTCTTTAAGGACCTTAAATGCTGCATTATTTCCTTTGTACACATTTCATCCTTTAACACTAAGGGGCTGTTTGGATGCCCGGGAGTGGGCTGAAAGTGGATTGAAATGAGGACTTTCATTGAAAGTGTATCCAGTTTTTGTGTTTGGCTGGGATTGCAACTGCTAATGTAAGTGGGTTTGTCTAACAGCTTTTACTTGCTGTCCCCCAAACCTTTTTCAAGTTCTCTTGCAACAAAAAAGAGAGGTAAGTGAGATGCAAGTGGTGGAACGGAGGCGGGTGGCTCGCGGTGACGGCTCGACAGCAAGGCCATCGCCCACTGGGAAAAGCCAGCGCTCGTCTGGAGGCAAGACCGGCCGGTCAGTGCGAGGAGCACTAGAACGGAGGCGGGGTCATGGGTCCGGGCCGGACTGCCGGTGGAGGGGCACCCCGTTGCAGTCGACTCCGCCGCCTATGCGAGAACTCTCTCGCTCTCTCTCTGGAAGCATGTCGGATCTGGGGACAGAGGAGCGGGCAACGACGAAGACGTGAGGAGAGAGATGGTGGAGGTGATGGTGAAGGCCGGCAGCGAGAGAGATTTGAGATCTGTAGGGGGTTAGATATGTGGGTAGGGGTGGGTTGGGTAAAATCTGACGCTCTCTAAATAATAATAATAATTAATTTATTTGTTTATTTTTTTAGTTTAATTTATTTAATTTGTCTAATAATAATATTATTATTATTATTATTATTATTATTATTATTATTATTATGGTAATTAATTTAATTATTAGTTACCATATCTCCAATTCCAACATCTACTTACCATCCAAACAACCGAACTACTTTTTTTTTCACTTACAACAACCATCCAAACACCAAACTTATTTTTCTTCCACTTGCAGCAGACAAGAAGTACTATATCCAAACACATTTTGGAAAGTGAAATGTATTGTAAGTGAAATGAGTTACAACCTCATGAAAGTGCCACTTTCACACTTCCATGCACCTACATCGAACCAAACAGGCCCTAAGCGAAGTGTTGGCGAGAACATAACAATGTTTTATCTTGAGTGTTCTCTATGCTCAGTTCCAATATTTGGTTTCATTGAGAAGCCTACATGTAGAAATAAAGTCTCCCAAATACTTGACAGTGAGTCTCTTATATGTTCTTCCATGACAAAATGGAAAGCACAAAGAAGAAAACGGGAATTCTCTATGCAATTTTCTTCTTATATACTATGCTCTATTTCTCCCTCCCTATCTATGAGGAGCATTTCTTGTCATTTAAGAAGAGAAATTGTTTGCAGAATGTTGCCGGAGCTTATATCTATTCTATTATGGCCCATTTCTTTTCCACTGTAAACTAGATTCCATCAATAAGAATTTGGTGGAACTTGTCCATCTCATCAGCATTTGGTAAACATAACTTCAATTTGGTGAAACCGAAACAATTCACACATTTATACACAATAACAAGGAATTTGATAGGTGAATTCAAATTCCATGAATTCGTCGTCTTAACATTCTTCTCTCATAAAAAAAAAAGAAGCTACAACTTTTTTTTCCCAGTAAAAGCTAATCTACTCATTAATATTTGGCATTTCAAGTTATCATGATTCCGAACCATGTGAATCCTTCTAGTTCATCTAATTCCCTTAAACAACAACTAAAGAAGACGGAAGTTACAGCTTAAACGAACCGTGATATCGTCGTCTTTAACATTCTTCTCTACTAACTTCACCTCCCTAATCAAAAAAAGCTACAGCTTTTTTCCAGTAAAAGCTAATATACTCCTTAATATTTGGAATTGCAAGTTCATGAACCATGTGAATCCTACTAGTTCATCTAATTCCATTACTTAAACAACAACTAAAAAAGACGAAAGTTACAGCTTAAACGTACAATGTGAATCCTACTAATTCATCTAATTCCATTACATAATAAAAGACGGAAAAAAAAGACATCCTTTTTTTCGATCCTTACCAGGCTTGAAGAAGACGGAGAGGCCGAAATCGATGGCCTTGAGCGAAGTGTCGTCGTCCTTGTTGACGAGCAAGAAGTTCTCCGGCTTCAGATCCCTGTGCATGACCCCGAGCGAGTGGCAGGCCTCCACGACCCCGACGATGATCCTGGTCAGCTCGGCGGCCTTCCGCTCGCTGTAGTGGCCCCTCTGGATGATCCGGTCGAACAGCTCCCCGCCGGCGCAGAGCTCCATGACGATGTGGACGTAGAGCGGGTCCTCGTACGCCCCCTTGATGGTGACGACGTTCCTGTGGCCGGACAGGTGGTGCATGATCTGGATCTCGCGGCGGACGTCCTCGACGTCCTCCTTGGAGAGGAGCTTCCGCTTGGAGATGGACTTGCAGGCGTAGTCGACGCCGGTGGAGGCCTCGGTGCAGAGGTAGGTGGTGCCGAACTGGCCCTGGCCGAGCTTGCGGCCGAGGGTGTAGAGGTCGCGGATGTTGGGGGTCCGGTGGCCGAGCACCGACGCCCCGGCCGGCTGCTCCGCCGCCCCGCCGCGCCGCATGGCCCTGGTCTGCGGCGGCGGCTGCGGGTGGTCGGCCTTCCTGGGGGTGCTGTCGCGGTCGGAGAAGGACGACGACTTCAGGGAGGAGGTCGAGGTGCGGCTGCGGCTACTGTTGCGCTTCGAGGAGGGCTGGTGGTCGTGGTAGCTCAGGTACTTGCTGCCGAAGGAACCTCCGCGACATGTGTTGCCCATGAAGGGAGCATCGAAACCCTAACCCTAACCCTAATTTTTTTTCCTTTTTTTCAAGATCTGGAGATTTGAGGAGGAAGAAGAAGAAACTGATTCTCTCTCTCTATTTTTTTTTTTTTTTTAGGAGAGAGAAAGCAAAGCGACCAGACCAGCACTTGTGGTGGTGCTTATATATAGTGCGTTTTACGCGGTTCTGGGAATTTTCCAGCTTACAGAGTTGAGTGTATTATTAGGTGGGTTTGGGGCCGTTGGATTTGATGGTTTCGAGGGCATCGGACTGTGCAGAGGGGATGGAGGAGGGGTTTGGATTGGATTGGATTAGAGACTCGGTCCCTCTGTTTGGACATATGGGGATTTCGGAATTGGGGGTGGTTCCTTTGCATTTTGCTTCTTTCTACTTTGGGTAATTGCATGTGTGGTAGGTGCTACTTTCAATTCATTTTGCAAAACTTCGCTTCCACTCCCGTTTGGTGCGGTCCTTGTAAAGATTTTTTTATAAGGACACATCAAAACTTGATCAGCGCTAGTCCATTCTTAACTTTCATTTATTTACAAGTTTGCCACTGAAAAATTTATTCAAGGCTATCCAATTCCTAGGTATAAAAGATAAGGGTCTGTTTGGATATATTTTCTGAAATTGTTTTCCGAAAACAGTTTTATGAAAGTAGGTTATAAAGTTGTTTTCTGAGTATAGAGATTCTGAGTTTGAGTTTGGTTACATTCATCTGTAAAATAATTTTTTGAAAAAAAAAATATTTCTATTTGGTAAAATATTTTTATAAAACAATCTTTTTAACTGTGTCGAACTGTTCGTGTCCAAATATGGCGCTCCTAAGTTTGTCCTAATGTGTCCCTCCCAAACATGGATTAGAACATCTCTAAGGATTCGGCCATTGTCATCCTCACTGTCCCAAACCCTAACCCTAAGTCGGGTTCTTCACACAAGTTCCAGAAGACGAAGACCAGGTTGTCGTAGACCTCCTTGTCGTCTGTGATAAGCTGAGTCTCGGCGGACCTCTCGGCGTCCCAAACAATGAAGACCAGATTCCTCTACGTTCGAGCTAACTCGGCCCTCGAGCTCTGCCACCACCCTCTAGCTCTGCCCCCCACCCTCGAGCTCTCCAACCCTCGAGATCCGCCCCCACCCTCGATCTCCACCAGCCCTCGACATGGCCATGGCGACGGAGGGCCCCAGGATCTCGAACTCGAGGACCCCAAATGATCCTCCCGGCTCGAAAACCCTAGTTTCTCGAACATCCTCTGTCATTGCAGCCGCGAAATTGGCCAAGGCGGTCGCGACGGTAGCGACAATCGTGGCGGCAGCAAAATCATCGTCGTCATCATTCCAGTTCTTTGGCAGCGAGTCATCGTTGGGATCTTCATGGTGAGCGTCCATGGTGAGTGCCCTTTTTTCTCTCTAGCGTCCCTTTTTTTTCTTCACAACAGAAATAGAAACGTAAGGAGAGAAAGAAAGTGGAGTTTTTGGAAAACTTTGTTTTCGTCTTTTTAAAATCTCTATTTAAACACAAGTTTCAGAAATTCTTTTTGGAAAGTGGAACCCAGGATGTGAGCATCCAAACATTGTTTAGACATGTTTCTCCATTTAAACTCAGAAAAGTGAGTTTAAAATGAGAACCAAACAGACATTAACTCTTTTAAATTATTTTTGCTCTCTTCTCCTTCTTCACAAGAAGAAAGAAGAAAGAACACAGAAGAAGAACAAGAAGAAGAAAAAATATGAATAATATCTTTCTCCAAACCCTAGTTTATTTTATTTTTTTGCTCTCTTCTAATTTCTCTTTTTTTCTCTCCAAACCCTAGTTTATGGATGAAACCCTAGTTGTAGAAGAAATTGGGTTATCAAATCTATTAATCCATTTATCAATTAATCAATTTTTCTTCATTAATAAAAAAAATTATGGATGAAACCCTAATTCTAGAAAAAAATGATTTTTTTAGCAAGTTTATTTCAGGACTGCCACAATTTCTGACAGTTCTAGAAGTATTGAGGACTGCCATGAATTGTGGCAGTCCTGAAAGGGACTTGTTGTACAACAGGACTGCCATAATTCCTGGCAGTCCTCAACTGCAAGGAATTGTGGCAGTCCTGTTGTACAGCAAGTCCCTTTCAGGACTGCCACAATTCCTGGCAGTCCTAAAGTTAAAATTTTCGAATAAAAAATATATGTTAGGGTTTATTTCAATCTTGATAATAGAGTAAAATATGCATTTTAGGGCTTATTTCCATGCATTCTTTGTCAGAAAAGAAGTATTTAAGGTTTATTTTCATGCATTTTAGGGTTTATTTAATTTTTTTTGGTGTCATCGAAATTGGGAATGAGAAGAAAATTAGAATTTTGGTGGAGATTGTGATGATGGAAATGGTGGAGAAAAATAATAAGATGAGAAGAAAATTAAGATTTTGATAGAGATGTGAGAATGGAAATGGTGGAGAAGAAGAATAAGATGGAAAGAAGAAGAAGAAAGCTAGGATTTTGGAAGAGAGAGAAAGTAAAATTTACAAATGAGAGTGAAATTTGGGGTGCGGGGTTGGAACAGCCCCATGAGTAGAAAAATTGGATAGCCCGAGTAATTTTCCCTCAAACATGGGCTAGCCCCAATCCTGGCTAGCCCTGATCAACTTTTGATGTGCCCTTATAAAAAATCTGCCCTTATAAAAAATCCTTGTAAACCCAAGTCTAGTGTCTTGAGTTAGACATAGCTTTCTTCAAAAGTTGGATTCATTAATGGCTGGCTTAATGAAATGTTTTAAGGACTTATTGGACGACTTGTCGAATGACTCATGAAAATTTGGCTTAGTTGTTTATGAAAGTTGGTTTGATATATTATAGAAGTTGGTTTAAATGGCTTAAGAAATGCTAGCATAATGCTTGGAAAACTATTAAAAAAATCTTTTGATATATTTCAGATGCTTATAACATCTTACAAGATTTGGTAAATCTCATAATATATTGCCATTTATGAATTAAAGTCTTAGAAAATATTGATGGTCGGGATAAATATCGTTGGTGATGTTCGGTTAATCTTGGTTTAGATATTTTCTCTCATTTGGTTGGATAGTTGAGATATTTTCTATCAGTTGGTTGAATTTGTAATGCCTGTGGTTCGTATTACGTATTTGGAATACGTGTACATATTTTATCTTGTATTGTTTGATTCCTTGTTTAGTTTTCTTCATGGCTTGGCTTGGTTTATTCTTGGCCCGGGTGGCCTGGTTCGGTTGGGATTATTTTGGTTCATTATGAACCAAGGTGAACCCCCTACCTACCACCACCACTACCATTTATTAACCCTTCTCATTTCTCTCTCTTCATTTATCATCTTCTCCACCATTACTTCCTTACCTACCAGAGAGAGAGAGAGAGAGTGAGCTCTAGGCAAGTGCAACTTGCTTTATGGAGGAACTCTAATTTTATTGCTTCATTCTCTTCTTTACAACATTTTAACTTACTTTAGAACTTGGCATTTTCACTTTCCATGGCCAGATTCTTCTAGATCTGAGTTTACTTTATTTTCGGATTTCTTGGGTTTTGATCTACTTAATCTTATTATTTCTGTGTTTTGATGGTTCCATGCTGTAGAGAATCTCGTTCTACCCCATTTTGACCTAAGGAAGTTCCGATTTGGGCTCCGAATGAAGGTTTTGTGTAGTTTGGAAGCCATGGTTGCTTGGCTCCTCTTCTCGGACAAGTGGAGAAGAAGAGCAGTACTTGGCCGCATGAATCCTCATGCGGCAAGTCTCTGGCCGCATGGCTTTTTCCATCCGCATGAGACTCGTTCGAGCTCAGCCGCATGGAAAGTCCTTCCTAGCCGCATAAGACTTGCTTGAGTACTTGACCGCATGAATCTTCATGAGGCAAGTAATTGGGCTGCATAGCCTTGTTCAGACTGAGCCGCATGAGCCCCCGTTATCTTGAGTCGCATGGACTTCATGCGGTTAGCTTTCAGCCGCATGAGTTCCTTCGCACCCAGCCGCATATGCGCTACTGTTTTGGGCCGCATAAGGCCCATCCATCATCCAGCCGCATATGTATCGCCCATGCTCAGCCGCATAGGACTTCGTCTGATCATAGCAGCATATGCTGTTGAACCCCGTCCGCATGGCGATTGCTTCCTTCGCAGCCGCATAAGCTGACTCCCCTTCGTCCGCATGAACCCGCCTTTCCAGCTGCATGCACCTTGGGCTCCTTGAGCCGCATGAGCATGCAGTCCCAACCGCATGAACCTGTATTGACCCAGCCGCATGGACTCGCTCCCCTTGAGCCGCATGGACTTTCTGTGCCCTGTCTTGTTATCTTATTATTATTATTATATATATATATATCTTTTTATGCCCATTTTATATCCTTACGCCTTTTTTTGGTCCTGAACTTGATAATTACGAATTTACTTGATATGTTTAATGATAATTGAGCCTGATATGACAGTGACCCGTAGTGGTGCACTCCTGACATGACTAACCTGACATGACCTAATAATGGCCCGTCGCGGCGCACTCCTGACCAGTAAACTGGACATGATAAC
>JANAVB010014036.1:0-22500 GCA_029216955.1 Iris pallida
GCAGGAGATGGCTTAGCTACCTATGGCCCCGACACTTAGGAGTGATCCGGAGACTAGCTAGTAGACTTGGTTTATTTTTCATGTTTTAGAACTTGAATTGTAATAACTTGAGATTCGAGTTTGTATCTGAGTTTGTTTGAGATATTATTATTTAGTAGTTTATAAATGTGTTATTTAGTTTTTAGTTATAAACTTCTGTGTTATCTTATCGTGCTTAGACTGTGATTGAGATTTCATTATACATATACTTATCCTCCTCGGAGTAGTGAGATATTGACAAGTACATTATATAATTGTGTGAGTTGTTGATTAGACTTGGTTAGTTTTCATGTTTTAGAACTTGAATTGTAATAACTTGAGATTCGAGTTTGTATCTGAGTTTGTTTGAGATATTATTTAGTAGTTTATAATGTTATTTAGTTTTTAGTTATAAACTTCTGTGTTATCTTATCGTGCTTAGACTGTGATTGAGATTTCATTATACCTATACTTGTCCTCCGTTCGGAGTTGAGATATTGACAAGTATATTATATAATTGTGTGAGTTGTTGATTAGATAGTAACCTAGGACAGTGTTCTACCGCCGACACTGTGGCGTAGGCTGGACGTACCCACTTCTCGTGCCCTTACTCTAGGGTGCGGGTCGTGACACGTTTTTAGTGGTGGCCCATGCAGGTCGAGTTTATGTAGTGGTATTCGAACTAGAGTATCACTACAGCCCGCGATAGGAACTAAGGAATAGGCTTTAGTTGAGAGAGTACTCAATCACAGTTAGGACTACTTGAGAAGATTTCTGGATGACCCTTGAGAATCTCATTTAAACTATCTCGAAATTCGATTCTGACAGTATCTGTCTATCTTCCTTGATTCATCGTTGAATTTGATTCTTGGTATTCCTTATTGACTTAATTTTCTACCAAGATAACATTATGGGCTAGGTTGCCTCTGTCATGGAATCTAGAGTCTTTTACAGCCATATCAGCTGGTTGGGCGATGAGATAGAGTCTGATTTTGGATATATTTCTCGGGTGTGGAAATTTAAAGTTTTTATCGCCAAGCTAGCGGCAATACGAAAATTTTAAATACCATAATTCTAGAGATATATATATTAGTTGTAGACTCTATGGATTATCGCAGCCATACTTACTGGTGTGACGAGGATTCTGGTAACATGGTTCTGGATAGACAGGTATGATTATCAAATTACAGGATATATACCATATAGATGGTGCCCTAGTATAATTGAGTGGACTATCAGGATGGACGTTACTTGAGTATCATGGATTAGATAGAGGGAGCTAGGCCACCTATAGCGCAGCACCGTGCCCCGCACCATCAGAGGGATATACCCCAGAGGGGCAGGGCTTTTGTGCTGACAGTCGAGTAGACCGACGCCATTGGTGACGGGTTAGCAGGTCTGTCCTTCCTGCCCTTCTTTCACCTTCATGTGTGATTCCATTAGTACCTGTCAGGATATTCTTGTGATATGCTAGATAGCGTAGTTACCCTGTTCGAGACTGTGGAATCACGACCAGTAGGACTATGATTGCATGTTATCCTTCGACCTTGATTGTTGGAGATTTGACCTAGGAGGAGTACGATCATCTTAATTTCGAGGACGAAATTCTTCTAAGGGGGTAGACTTGTAACACCCAGTTTTTTCAAATGAGGGTAATTTTGAATTTTTATAATTATAATCATTTAATAATGATATTTAAATCATATTATGATTTTTGGTGATTTTTAATTAATTTAAAACTATTTAAAATGTTGATTGGTGATTTTGTTGGTTAACTAGTTAAACCCTAGTATTGCTAAGCCTAGAGACTAACCATGACCAAGGGAGCCTAGTCACGTGATTAGAATTTCATATTACCAATTTTTAGCCTAGGGGTATTTTGGTCATTTTGACAATTTTGTGGAATTATAATTTTGATTAATTAAATATTGTGCTAGTCTTTTAGTGAAGCCTTAACCTAGAAGTTAACCTAAGCTAGATTAGTCATGAGGTTAGAATTAAGGTTGGAACCTTCCTACTAAGTGCCAAGGTTAGTAATATCTAGATATTATTAAGGTAGGATATTTTCTATTGAGATATTTGTGAAAAGAAGCCTTAACCAATAGGAAGCCTTGAAATTGGGTGGAGTGATCCTAACCACTCATCTAAAACCCTAACCCTACTCATTTCAACAGCCACACAAGACCCCTCCCTTCCTATAAAGTCACATTAACAAAAGCCTTAGCCTCTTTTTACAAACCCTAGAAAAGCCCTACTTGTTCTTCCCTAAACTCCTCTCCATTAATCCAAATTGAGTCAAATCAATTGCATCATCATCCCCAACAGTAGAGGATACTTGTGGGTGCTTGCTAGCAAGGTTCGAGGACGGTTGAACCGGAGAAAGTCGAGGAAGACGTCGAATCGAGGCTCTTTACATTGAGTTTTAACACTCAATAGGTAAAACCCTACAAACCCTAGTAAATTCCTGATTTCTTCCCATAGATGCATTCATTTAGGGTTCCCCTAGGTGTAGCCCAAGTTTGGTAGGATCTCGTGTCCATTTCGTGTCCGTATCGGACACGTATCGGTGTATTTAATTGGGTGTTAGACGAAATGCTTCTTAGAACTTTTTGTTTTTGGTTTTCAAAACAAATTACATATTTAGAAAGCTTATTATATGTAGATTATGTATGTATGTGACTGAGCATGATTTGGGTTTGTTTTCGTGTCCAAATTTGGACACGAACCTCACCACGATGCCCCGTACCCATGCCCTGCTACCACCCACTGTTTTCTCACTGTATACACCACTTGGACACGTGCAAATTGGCACGAGGGTGGGGGCAGACACTGTCAGGACCCCCCTAAAGTTTCACAACTTTTCGAGTCGTGTCGGACACGAAACACGAGCTGTACTGGTTTGACACTGCACAGTGTACTGATTTTTCACTCACTGACACGGCTTTAAAATATGGACACGACACGTCTTGGACTTCGTACAGGCACCTAGACCCCTAGCCCTAGTCCCCCTCTACCCCTAGATACGATCACGACGTGTCAAGTGTCGTATGTCACGCGCACGAGTCTGTGACACGCGTGCACGAGGCACCGCACTGTGCCGTGTTCTCCCCTGCTACTCGGGCCCCCTGTAGGACACGACACGGACTCTTTTGACACAAGTTTTGGTGGACACGAGGGGGCATGCATTGACATCATGCCCCCAAAGTTTCATCAGGTTTCATAGAGTAGGTTGTGAGAAATCACACGCGCACGGGTTTTTCACTACACTGTACACACTGTTGAAACCCCACTGATACGCAACTCGAACTCAGACATGACACGACCCCGACACTACTCAGGCACCTAGACACATACCCTGACACCCCACCTAACTACTGACACGAGCACGAGGCTCTAGGGTGGACACACGAGTCCCTAGGCTAGTCGACATTTGTGCACGATACTGCCTGTGCACAAATTGATACCCCTACTGACACTTGGATTTTGGACATTGTTTGGACGCATGGTGGACATGTATGTGTAGACACACCTAGATGGCACCTCTGCACACATGTTCCTACTTAAATTCGAGATTTTTTGTGTTATTATTTTAGGTTTTCATTTGAATATTCGCGTGAACAATTGTTTCCAGTTTTCTTGACAGTTCGAATTGGGTTTTCATTTGAATGTTAACTGAGTTTAGATTTTAGGTTGTGAATGTATTGGTTTTCGAAATTAAACCTGTTAAAGAACTGAAGGTTATTGAAAGAAATGGAATGTAGGTTGTAGAGAACCTGAGATTGGGATATGGATTGGTTTGGAAATTCGAATGTGATTTCATGGTTCAATACAGTTATGATATGACATTGTTCAGAGTTTGATATACATTTTAACTATTGATGATAAATTACACTAATTTTCATGAATGCAATGTCTAGATTCATGATAGCATAGCTGGGATTCATTATGGATTGGTGATCTGGGTTTAAGATGGTGTAAACTGAACCTGTCCACACATGGATACACTGAGAACCTATGTATCCTAACTGAAATCAAACTGGGATGGTTGAGTTAACTGAGATTGGGAAAAAAACAGAAAAACAGATATGAACTTGAGAGAACTGAGAGTGCATATATGTTTAATTCCTGTATATATCAATGAAACCTGAGATTGGGGGAAAAACAAAAAAACTGAGACCAGAGAGAAACTGAGATTAAATCATAAGTTGGTATATATATATATATATATATATATATATATATATATATATATGTGTGTGTGTGTGTGTGTGTGTGTGTGTGTGTGTGTGTGTGTGTGTGTGTGTGTGTGCGAGTTTTAGAATGTGTGTGGTTATGAAACCAATAGGCTCGGGTTTAAGAATTTGTTAGGTAGCAGTTACATCAGTGTGGAGATGTGTGTGTTGTCACGCCCCGCTCCCGTAGGAGCGATCGTCCTCGCTAAGGCGTGATGCCGCACGAGCCTATATTGCGCTCGTGCAAGGCGGGTTCCATAACGGCCGATTTCAGCGGCTGCGACGGGGTCGACGCACAGAAGTCCCGAGCAGAGACATTGAATAATAGCAGCGGAATTTAGAACAAAACACAAGTCATTCAAGAAGCTCTTTATTTATATTGAAACAACGATTACATTGGGGGCGCAAGGCCCAGATTACAATCACTCAAGCTCACTCTTCTCACATTTACAAGTCACTCTGCTCTCTCTCATCTCTCGATACAATACTTGAATCCAGCGGAAGCTTCGGAAGGCGATGTCCATACATTATGTCCTGTATAAGTCTTCAGTTCACGCGGCCGCACGCTTCGACTCGCCAAGGAACTCCGTGCCTCGACGCATCCAAGAGAGATCTGCGCCACGAGCTTCTACCTGTGCCTGCACATGAAATACTGTGTGGGTGTCAGTACCACTGTACTGGTGGAGTGAGCTCCTCGCCCACCCATACAAAACCAACACGTTTACTTTACTTTGTGCAACATAGTCCCCTTTATGATTGTCTTTCTACTCTTGTCTTAGGATCAGTTTTAGGACCGGCGCCTTAGCGCCACTTGTGTATCGGAACCATCCCGTGCTTGTAATGTCAACGTTAACTCATACTTTGCCCCTAGACCACTTTTCGTGCCAACAACGTTAACCTATCGAGTCGTGTTTGCCTTACGGCCAAAATCAGAGACGCAGCTACACGATAGACTCATTTTCCATGTGACCATGCTTCGAAATCCATATTGAGGTCGTGCCTCGCAACTCACTAGGACTTAACCATATCGCCGCTTCGCGGCCCGTGCTACTTTGATAACCAACCGACCCAATCAAGACTTGTGAATCTAGTGTCACTCGACCAACTTTGCCTTGCGGCGGTTTCCCGACATAAACTCAACCAACTCAACCAACTTATGCAACTTATATGCCGACAACTTAAACTCGACGCCACATCTCGTGCCGAAGCACGTTGCCTATGTTGTAGCCATTCTTAAGCCCAAACATTTGTACTCTAACTTGTACACACACATTCAGCAACTCAACTCAATCCAAAGGCACTCACGCAGATTACCGCCATGCCGACTCATCTATATGATTTGGTCACTGACTCCCAGAGCCATGGTGGACTACTTTTTAGCTGAGTATAGGATGGACCTCTTCGGGTAGCTAGCCTTACTGAGCGTCCACCGAATACTTTGCTCCAGGCGCAGCTATTTGGCTCCCAGAGCCATATTTGTTTCCCTTTGTGCCCGTAGCGGTCCCGTGGCGCCACAGGTTGCCGTGCGGGAAAACTCTACCTTGTCGACAAGTTGTCCATGACCATGCAAGACTCGACTCAACTGACGTCTCACACAGTCATTGTACCTCTAGTGTTACCATCTCTTTCAGGGCTAAATTCAATACTTCTCACATCTGAGATCTTGCCTCGACGAACCGTAGTCGCGAGCGTTATTCTTTCTTGCCTCAACGACCCAGTCGTGAGCATTCTTCTTTCTTTCTTTCTTGCCCTATCATTTCACTCAACTCAAGAACAACTGTTTAGACATTTTTCTAAAACAAATGAATCAACCGTGGCCCGTGCCTTAAAACTCTAGGACTGTGCCATCGTGTCTCAAACCGACTTTCGATCTACGCGACGCTATCGCACAAGTCATACTTTATATGACGGGCCTTGGGATCGCGGGACTATTTAACTTGACAACCGCAGAAAGAGCGGAACAGCACTAGAAATGACTTAGGTCGATCGGCGTAACTTTGCCTAACTTAATCGAGCCTATAACTTGACTCAAGGGATGAGCAAAGGTTATGCCAAGCCTTGCGTTATAGAAACGTGCATGCTTTGTCGAGCATTTATGTGGGCAACGCCTATGACTTAGGCCAACTCAAGTGTCGGGACAATTCGACGGGACCGTACATGCTTTAACAAGCATTCACGCAGGCGACGCCTATGACTTAGGCTATTTCATAACTTTATGTCGAAGACCAACTTTCCTTCTTCCAAGCCACGGGACGAAGGACCGAGTGTCATTTTCAAAGCACGTCGTACACCAACTCTAAGCCGACCGTGGGACGTTTTCCATGTTCTGACTCATTTTGACCCGTCGGGATTAATCCCTTAGCTATGTGGATTCATCTCTTTTATTATTAATCCTACTTGTGCAAGTTGAAAACACGATTTATTATGTGAAGGCAAAGATGAGGCAAGTTCACCGAAACTACCCCACCTGAGCGAGCGGTCGCCTTGACCGAGATGTCTCCGAGTAGCCGTTGCAAGGCTAAGTCCGAACGCCGTCGGCGTTTCGATTCCTCCGATTGACTGAGCGGGACGGGGCACTACATGTGTCTTAAGGATATGTGTATAGAGGGTTAGTCCCCTCAGGCAGATTAGGAAATGCCTTAGTGTGGCATTTCAGTATAGGTAGCAGGGCATACATACCTCTATATATATAGGTATATGACAGTAGGTTTCAAATGGATGTATATGTCTGATACAAGCTTTCAGGTTTAGAGAATTCCTGAGCTTAGGGGCAGCAGTAGGGACTAGCAGCAGCTGCCTATTTCAGTGAACCATTGCACTGCAGGGCAGTGTAGTAGGCAGCCACTGTTGGCCTGCTTGCTGCCTTGGTTTTGGATTGGCTTGGGTTGGTGCCTATGAGTGTTTGAGTAGGATTGTGAGTGAGTAGTGTGAAGGTTTGAGTCGAGTTAGAATGTGAGTATGAATTGGGGTTGCATGTGTAAATTAGGATGGGTTCGAAATTGTAATGAACCTGGGAAAAACATGGTAGAAAACCTGAGAATGAAAATGGCTTGGGTTCAACTTATCATACACTCAAGCTTTCTTTCATTCCTATAATTCAATTCTTTAGGACATGTCATTTCCTTGGATATATACAAGATAACTAGTGTGATGTGTATTGTGGACATGTTTTAAGTGTAAGATTTATGGGATAAGGTATGGTGTTATACATTATATATATAGATGATGTGCATATATATATGTATAGTATATGGTAAATTCTTGAGTTTGGTCTTAATGTAGAAATTGACTAGATGGTTAACCCTAGAATGACCTAGTTGACTGGATGTTGACCATTGTGACCAGAATTGACTGGCCCTAGACAGTTGACCAGTTTGACCTAGTTGACTAGAGTTTGACTTAGTTTGACCCAGAGTTGACCAAGTTTGATTTTGACCTAAATTGACCTAGAAATCATGTAGATTGCATCGTAAACTTCATCTATCTTATTTTAAACACATTATAACCCATACTGCTCTATTTAGGATATTGTGACTCCTGTGCAGACATCTGATATTATATTACTCTTTTCAGAGTATCAGACGAGTACATTCTCTGATAGTTCTCTCATTTATTTGTCAATTACTGTACTTCTGTTCTAGTTAGCTGTATGTGATTCTCTGTTATAAACACGTATTTTTATTTCTGAATCCATGTATGCGACACACATACTTACTCGTCTTACCTCTATTATTCGAATCACCATACGAATCACCATACGAATCACTATTCGAATCACCCTATTCGTATCTTCATATGTTGGTTGGACTTGTATTCGTCTTATATGTTGGATTGTGGATTCATTTGTATTAGACTGGGCGGGGAAATACTGATTAGATATGTAGATATATCCCTATATTCGAATCACCCCTCTGTGAATGATATTCGAACGATAGCCATCCCACACTTCGCGAGTGTGTGGTGTGCCGTATTACCTACAGCCGTTTACATGTCGAATTCGGTAATTTAAAACACACTTGGAGAATTTATTCGAATTATTGTTTGACTACTATTCGAATCACTATTCGTATCACCTTATTCGAATCACTATTCGCATCACCTTATTCGAATCACCTTATTAGAACAATGATTAGAATCACATTCGACTCATCTTGTATTAGACTCATACTGGGATTACACTTGACTCATATTATATCATCTAGACTTATATCATGTTACTCTAGTTCAGCTAGATTATATTTTACAGTCTTCATTGCTATGTTTCTCTTCTTGTTTAGTTACTTACTTTCTTTGTACCTTATCTGTCTCTCTATACCATCACCTGAAAATTAAACTGCCATATTCATCAATACAACTGTCTATAACTGCTTTATAATTCTCTGTCATTTACTTGGGATTTCTTGATAAATTGTACTCGTTCCTGTCCTGACTGGACCTGTTGAAAATATTACAGATGATTGCCCTGAGGACATTTGCCCCACTTGCCTTGGAGCAGGAGATGGCTTAGCTACCTATGGCCCCGACACTCAGGAGTGATCCGGAGACTAGCTAGTAGACTTGGTTTAGTTTTTATGTTTTAGAACTTGAATTGTAATAACTTGAGATTCGAGTTTGTATCTGAGTTTGTTTGAGATATTATTATTTAGTATTTTATAAATGTTGTTATTTAGTTTTTAGTTATAACTTCTGTGTTATCTTATCGTGCTTAGACTGTGATTGAGATTTCATTATACCTATACTTGTCCTCCGTTCGGAGTTGAGATATTGACAAGTACATTATATAATTGTGTGAGTTGTTGATTAGATAGTAACCTAGGACAGCGTTCTACCACCGACACTGCGGCGTAGGCTGGACGTACCCACTTCTCGTGCCCTTACTCTAGGGTGCAGGTCGTGACAGTTGATAAATTTTACAGATAGCCTGGAGGTTGCCTGCTAGCCTAGAGGAGACACAGCAGAGGTTGTATAGATGGCTAGGGTTTTGCTCATAGCTTATTTTCAGTTGTCTTGAGTTGTATTTATGGATTACTGTATTTGAGCTTTGATATGTATTTCTGGATTTGTGTATCTTAGACACTTAGACTTCTATCTGTGGTATCTCTTTTGGATTTCATGTTTTATCTATCTTTATCATGCTCTACCTTAGATGTGATTGAGACTGTATCTGCTATGTCACATCCATTTGGAGAGTATATACTGTACAGATACCTTTATTTTGTTAGATGTTTGACCTAGGACAGCGTTCTACCACCGACACTGCGGCGTAGGCTGGACGTACCCACCTTTCGTGCCCTTACTCTAGGGTACGGGTCGTGACACGTTTTTAGTGGTGGCCCATGCAGGTCAAGTTTGTGTAGTGGTATTCGAACTAGAGTACCACTACAGCCTGCAGTAGAATTAGGATATATTTTTGAAGGTACTCAATTACAGTTAGGATTTCTTGAGAGATTCCTGGGACGACCCTTGAGAATCTTATTTTAACTTCGATTTGAAAAACTCTTCTTCCCTTGATTTGATTTATCTTTACTTTCTCTTGTTGAACTTGATTTTGATGATGATTGTGGAGTTTTGAATCTTGATGTTAGCTGTTACATCCGAGTTTGTATTTATATGATTTGATGGATTATTGTTCAGTTTTGAATCTTGATGTTCGTTGATAAATTTGATTTTTGGGTATCCATTGTTGATTTAATTTAATTTTTGTCAAGATGAAATCATATGGGCTAGGTCATCTAAGTTATGGAATCTAGTCTTCTACAGTCACATTAGCCAACATGGTGAGGACATATAGTCTGATTTTGGATATATTTCTCGGGTGTGAGAATTTAAGGTTTTCGCAGCCAAGCTAGCGGCATCGCAAAAATTTTAAATACCATAATTCTAGAGGTATGTGCCTAAGTCGAGGACTCTGTGATTATCGTTGCCTTGCTTACTAGTATGACGAGGATTTAGAGTACCATGATTTTGGATAGACGCATATGATTATCAGATTGTACCTTAAATATTTTTGAACATGTTTTCTCTACTTTTGTTTCAGTCCTTCAAAAAAAAATTATTATTTGTTTGTTTTGTTTTGCTTCTCATTATTTAACTTAGGAGTAGGTTTAGTTGTTTTTATAAACTCTTGTGTAACTTCTTGCTATGAGTTTCTTCTTAATACAATGAACCGATGATATTGCTAGACCTTATCTTGTAATTGATATTATAGTTCTGGGTTTCAAAATGGTTCCTTCTTTAAACAGATAAGCAAAATAGATTTTATCTTTATTACTTTCTTGCTATTATTCTTGTATTAAATAATAATAATAATAAAACTGTCTTGATTACGTCAATCACCTACTTTACAATCTTGGTAGGAATCTAAATGTTGTTCTTGATGTAGAATTTGATTTTTATATTGGGACATGAGAATATATATATATAGTGGACACAGACTCTTTGCCTGACACGTATGCATGCTACACTTTGATTTCCAACCTATCTAAATACATATTAATATGTTGTTGATGTTTAAATTTTCAAAACTCCAATATTTCTGATACAGTGCAGTAACAGAGACTGGTTCTCTGCATTTCCAGTTAAAATTTGTAATTCAAATATAAATTTCATGTTATTAGTTATGTTTACATCATTGCACATGTATGTTATACATAGGGTTTTAATTCAAAAAAAATTGGTTGAGTTTTGTGTTTGAATTTGTCAAATCTAAGACTGTGTGCATATTAACCCTTAATACTGGATTCCAAATGTTTAGTTCAATTTGTTGTTTTATTTTTTAAAAAAATATAATATTTTGGAGCTATGTACATTGTTGTATGTAGGGATATGATGTTAGGTTTATACTCTTACATGTTAGGTTGTGATAAACATTGGGTTGGTTAATATTATATTGGTTTAAATGTTAGCTTATTTCAGATTCTTGTATGTAAATGTTGAACTAAAACTGGGTCTAACCTTTCATTACTAAAGCTATAACCCTGTATAGTGACACCCACACTCTAACATAGTATACACTGCCATGTAACCTAACCCTTCCTCTCTATGTTATGTTCATATATCTATATAGATATATATAGAGTTTATGCATACATGTTATAATGTATATAGATACATAACTAAATCTCTACCTCTTTATATATACATATATACATGGTTAGCCATGCATGTTATGAGCAAAAGAGTTGTGTATTGTAGATTGTTTAAACAATATGCCATGATTAGTATAACTTGATAGTTATTGTTTGAAACCCAAATCCTCCTATGCACTTTCATATATATTTCACATACACACACGCCTATTATCTAACCATATGAACATGTCCACATACACCCATACACACATGAACTACATAACTTGTACATAATGCTAGTTTTTCCCTCTCTAACGCTATATATATAAATATATTGTGATTGAATTTCCATGCAATTGGCTTTCATTCTTTAACTTTTGATTTTGATTTTCTTGAATAGTACCCCTTATTAGATAAATGGTAGTTAACTTTATTTTATTTTGATAAGTACCAGTTTTCATATATGACGATAGACTGTCTTACAGTCTTGATGATTGTTATTTCTGTATCTTTTCTAGTTTAGCACCCTAGATTGCTTGTGTGTTTTGATACCATATGACCGTTTTGGTTTAGCATGACTAGTATACCTAGATGAGACTTTCACTACCACCGTATGCCATGACCCTGTATGGCATCTTTTTAAATCGTATGCTTATTTAAGTTCTGAGACTTTGATTGTCGGGTGTTTGACCTAGAAGGAGTATGAACATTTTAATTTCGAGGACAAAATTTTTCTAAGGTGGGTAGACTTGTAACACCCAGTTTTCTAAAATGAGGGTAATTTTGAAATTTTGTAATTTTAATCATTTATTGATTTGACATTTAAATCATGATATGATTTTTGGTAATTTTTAAATTATTTTAAAACTATTTAAAATTATGACTTGTAATTTTGATATTTTGCTAGTGAAATCCTAGAGACTGTTTGACCTAGAGCCTAACCATGTGATTAGGATATTTTAATGTCATTTCTGGCCTAAGGATATTTTGCATTTGACATTTTTGAATTATTCTGATATTTATTGCGTTGGTGATTGTTGATTTTGACCTTTGATAGGTGTGATTTTGTTATGGTTTTGTGTCCGTAGCGGACACGTATCAGTTTTTATTTACAAATGTTTGATGTGCCTCAAAGAGATTTTTTTTATTGCTGATTTTTTTTTAAAAGTATTTGAATGAGATTGTTTTCTGCATGTGTTTCCTGTGATTGCTTTGTTTTAATTTCGAGGACAAATTTTTTTAAGGTGGATAGATTTGTCACCCCTAGTTTTCAGAAACAGGAGTATTTTTGTCATTTTATATTTTTGAATATTTTTAAAATTTATTTTATTATTTATGATATTATTTTGGGGTTGAAATTTATTTTATTATTTATGATAATGTTTTGGGGTTATTTGAGTCGGGTTCGAATTTCAACTCAATCCGACTTGAAACGGGGACCCGGGGGTAGTTTGACTCTAGTGGGACCCACACACTAGTTAGGCATGGCCCATATGATATTAATTTTAGTCCACATGATATTAATTTTAGTTAGTAGTTAGACTAATTATTTATGGATAGGTTTAGTTTAATTAGAGACTTAAACTAGACTAAATTGACCTCAACCTTTAACCCATTCCTAATTTAAATCAAATAGATTAGTGGAGGACATTTTGGACATTCAAATAGGAGACACCTCACCCTTTTTGGGCAGCCACCTATGGGGGGATAAGGAGTGAGTCACTCCTTCATTCATTTGTTTCATCCACTTTCTCTCTCTTGTTCTTCCCCAAATTAATTTAGAGATGAACCTCCATTGATTTCATCTCCAAATCAACCCTTTCTTCAACCAAATCTTCTTCATTTCTCCTCTACTCCATAGTTAGAGGGTGCTAGCCAAGTTTGGGAGGATCCGGAGCTCGTTCGTGTCCTTTTAGAATTTCTACGTGTCGGTGTCGTGTTGGAAGGATTTTCCTTTGAATCTCTCTCCTGGAAGGTATAATCTCTCCTCTAATCCATCCCTACATGCATATAGAAATATTTTGAACCCATAGGAATGACCTCCATGGTTGTATCTCCATTTGTGTCCATTTCGTGTCTATTTGGAGGTCATAGGAGTGTCCTTTGTGTTGTGGTTGTGTCCATGTGGAAAAAACCCCAAATTTGGACACACTATGTGTTGTTGTTATGTATGAATAAATTATTACATGTTTAATCTCATATTTTTGTATTGGAGATGTGTTCTATAGTGTCTCATATATATATTAGTGTAGAGAGTGAGTTCTTGATATATTATGTTATATACTTGTGTTTCTTTTGTCTCAAACTACCTAAATTCGTCATAATATTTATCCACGTTTTTAGTAGCAATAGCAACTTAGAAATGTCATAACTTTTAGCTTAAAACTCCGATTTATCTCCCGGTTTTTTTAAAGAGCTATATCGAAGTTAGCTTTCCAGATGTATATTTTAATAAGCCAAATTCGTTCTAAAACTTTCTGTAAAATTATTTCACTACAACAAATAGGACCTATAATAGCAGTATTTCTATAGCGTTCAAGTGTCCCCGCTATAGAATGTTATCAACAACAGCATTTTTCTGTAGTCCTATAAAAATATTTATTTATAGCATTTTCTGAATGCTGTAGAATATATGGAATTATTTATTGATATGTTTGTATGTCAATTTTAAATTTTGTTTCGCACACAATTTTTTTACTTTGCCGCTCGTATGCCAAAAAATTGGTGCCAAAGCAGCTGATAATAGGTTTTTTTCTTCTCTATTCTTCCATTTTTTTCGTCTCCCTCTCCCTATTCTTCCTTTCCCTTCTTCTCTCTCCTTATATTCTTCCATTTTCCATTGCTCTCCTTAATATTCTTTCAATTTCCTATTTCCCATCCTAAGCCCTTCCCGAGCCCTAGAGAGCACCCCATCCTTCTCTGCTCCTCTCTTCTGCCTTGACGACGAACCCGGGCCCTAGAGAGAGATCTGAAGGAGAAGGGAAAGGAGGCGTTCGTCGACGACAACTTCGAGCTCTCTCCGCGGATCTCTACAGCCAGGCGCTCGACCTCGACCCCTCTTCCGCCGATCTCTACACCAACAGAGCCCAGGCTAACATCAAGATCGCCAGCTTCACTGGTAGGTCATCCGTTCTCACTTTAACTTTATTAGTTCAACATTCGATTCAAGCAACTACGGACACACTCCGACATGTATCGGACACGAAGCGGACCCCCCCCCCCCACCCCCCCAACCCCCAATTTTTTTTCCATTTTTGCGCCCCTTGCTTTTGCCGTGCTGTATTCGTGTCCTCTGCTGACAAAGGACCCCTATGTAGATTGATGTTTAGATTTTAGTGCTACAATATCTTTTGCAACACTTGATAGTTGTGATACGTGGTTGTTGCTTTGTTTTCTCAGGCCTCGTGTGGTTCGTGGAAAGGAAAGGAAAGTAAAACAATCCTTGCTCTTTACTTTCCTTCGAAAAATTATAATTTCCATCAATTTTACTTAATTTTCTTTCCGGTGTTTGCAAGAAAATAGGAAGGAAAATTGAATCCTTAGGCCTTGTTTGGTTTGCTGAAAGGACATTGATACTTTTCTCTTTCCTTTCCTTTGGGAAATTGCAATTCCCTTTCCGATGTTTGTAGAACTCAAGGAAATTGCGAGGGAAAGCGAATCCTTAGAGGGGAAAAGTTAATCCTTGGATGGATGGAAGGAACCATTCCCCCCCTATTTTCCTCCCTCTTGGGAATCAATTTCCTTTCCTGCTCTTTTACTTTGACATCCAAACAGAATCATTTTCCCTTTCCCCCTTTCCATTTCATCCAAACACGAGAAAGGAACGGCTTTCCTTTCCCAATATCATGATTACAGGAACCAAACGAGGCCTTAGTTATTTTTATGGCATTTCTAGTGCACATGTTCTGTTGTAGTGTTTGTGCTTCCTAGCACGCCTTGTAAATACTATATCATAAGGAACGGTAATAAGAAGGGATCCTTTTTCTGGTAGAGAAATAGGAAAAAAACCAAGAGGACCAAACTTCTCTCTCATAACCGTAGTTGGTCCGAAACTTTCTGATCTTCTCCTTTGCTTTTGGAAGGCCTTTTGAAGAAAGGCCATATGGGAAAGGAATGGGGATAATCTAGACCTTGTAGAGTGGTTTCGCAAGGCCACACTCACCAGTTCAACAGTTAGTTTTGTTGCTACAGACACTTATGAAGCTCTCCTCAGTGCTGCCTACGCACAAAAATTGTATAATGTCGACAAATAAGACCCATGTTCGGGGATGTTATACTACAGCTCTAATAGGCAGGACTGGATAACATCAGCTAATAAGGAGACCTTATAATGATAAAAAACAATCTTTATCCTTGTTAAGCTAGTACACCACATACCACAAACCCGATATCCCTCTGGCTGTAATTACACCCTATCTATCTTCTTAAATTGATTAAAACTAATTCAAATCATATTTTGTATATATGATAGTTACTAAGCATAAAAAGAATTAGTCAATGGACAAGTAAGTGCTTCTCGATCTTCTGTAAGCTTGTAAATTTTTTAGGTTTTCTTTCTTTCCTATAATTTAGTATGAAACTTGTAGTCCGCTTGGCCTCTTTGAGGAAAAAACTGTGTTTGATGTTTTACTAATGCTCAAAGATTAAATGAATAGTGTCTGTGTAACTATGCAATTGCACACTGGAAATCTTGACTCTGTTATTCTCTGCTCATCTTGGAATCATGTCCTTAATATATGTGGGATTGGACTGGATAGTGTTAGCTAATATTTGGCTTGTTTTATATTAAATACAGTTGCTCTAATCCTTTAGTTTGAACTTGCTACTTGTTGATGTACCATTATAATGCTACTTGAGCATATGAACTGAGAACTTCCAAGTCACTTTTGAAGGTTAATCGGACGAATTTTGAATGATTTATTGTGTCTATAGAACATGTCAAAACTTGGAGCCCTCGAATATAATGTGTCAAAACATGGTTGATGACATTGTTGCATATTGAGGTGCCATAAGAAATAAAGATGCCTTGAGGATAGAAGAGGAAGGATCTGATTAAGAAAAGGCTAAGTGTTACGGCAGCGGATCATCTTCTGGAGCAAATGGGTTGAATCAAAATCAGAGGAGAAGCATTAAGTTACTCCTTATAACAAAAGAGAGCGGCCCAAAGAAACAAAATATATGAAGCTTGCTTTCTTGCTACAACTTATGTTGTACGGGCACTACAGGGACACAGAAAATTTTTAAATCATTTTAGAGCATACAGTACGGACACACAAAATATTTATACTATGTTCTGGTATGGGTAGGTGTAGAGGTTGGGTAGGGTAGCATGGAGTATTTTCCCAGTTTCTTTGTGTATGTTAATGTAGTCTCGTTAATATGATATATTTGCCAAAGTTGTTTCCCCTTTCTCTGTCTGTACGGGAATGTTTACTCACTTCTCTGTTCTGTTTCCTGCAGGTAAGGTTGGATCCTTCAAGGCCCTTAAGCAAGCGAAAGCACTGGGTTGTTGCCGAGATCCTTCGAAAGGCTAAAATCTACATTCCACCACCAGTCATGCCTTCAACTAATTCTTCACATCAATATTAGAGGGATGTCGGTACATTCCCTTAGACTTATCACTGTGTATATTAACCATTTTATTTATGGATGTAGTTGGTCACTTTTTCACTGTTATGGACAATTATGTTCTTCCTTGTGTAATATGGGAAGATGCACAATGCAATGATGTTTAGCCTCTATACACACCCTGAGATGGGGACAAATCATTGTGCTTACAGCCTTACTCTCCAATGACTCTGGAGAATTGTATACAACTGGTTGATATCCAGGAACACCCTTTCAGGGTTTCTTTGCATTTGTCCCAACATTTTTAACCTACAGTTTCTGTTACAGTTCTTATGGCCACGATCAAAAAATGCATGGGTTGAGTTGATGGAAAGTGTTTGGTGTATGTACTTAGCCTAGCTTATTCTTTTGGTGTATGAAAAATAATTGGGGATGTTGGTCAAGAGAAGCGAAAAGAACCTTTCTGATTTTTTATCATTATTTTGAGGCTTCACATGATATATATTTAATGCAATTCAACTTATCAGTACTCTACAATGGTGGTTGATGTCTACTGAATCATTTGCAAGCATGTCTATCATTTTCATCCAGCTGGTGGGGAAAACATGTTGAGATGTTACATTCATTGGTTTTGAAATGCATTAACCAATGAACTTGGTTTTGCATCTGGTGCACCAAGTTCTTTTTCCTACATTTCATCCAGGTAATGATGTATTTAGATTCTAATGGTTTGTAAATCATTTGTTGATTGCAGGAGCAGTTCTTAAGAAAAAATATATGGAGGAATCTTACCCAAAAAAACACCACTTATATCCAAGGTAAATGGCCTCTCTAATTTTATGATTTGGATTATTAGAGTGCATACATATATTGCAGAACTTCAATAGGAAGCTGTATACATTTTGGTTTCCTTGTCTCAACTTCATCTAGGAATTATATTATAGGGAATATTGTTTCTTCCAGAACCATGAGCGTGCTCTTTGTTTATGTTAATTGGGCTTTAGGAAAGGTATATTATTTGAGCTTGCAATATTTTACCGGCAAAAGTTGCAGGTATCTCAATTTTTCTCTCACCAAGTAAATTCATGGACTGCAGCATATTTCATTTGTTGCTTGGACCAACTTGAGCCTCACTAGATTGATTGTATGGAAGGCATCCTTTGACGTGGCAGCAAGTCTTGTTGGTCTACTTTTTGTCAAGGTGAGCATGTTGATATTTCGTCAATGAATACTAGTAACTGGATTCTAATGTAGACATCTATGTTGTCCAGAAACAAATATAACATGAGTCACATGACTCATTACCGACTCGGAGACACAGGTAGAACATTTTGCATGTCCTAGCGTATGTTGGAGTGTTTATGTCATATCTGAAAAGATACGATATATTCAACTACCAGGATATGAACTTTTTATTTTTATGCTGCTTAAATAGTCCTTAGAAATGATGCCATTAGCCATTTGTTTTCTTAAGCAAAATGTCAATTTTTATTTTTAAATTTCATTTATGTTTGTTATCCGACTTCTTGTACAGAATGCAAAATAATATGAAATTGGAAGCTGACTACTCCCTCATTGGTTCCTCCCTTCATTATATACTATAGGCTAACAGAAATCAGTTCCGTGTTAGTGAGCAATGTTAATATGGTGCATATGAGTGATACAATATCTAAAAAAAACTATGTTTACATATGCATCCATGTTTTCTCATTTCTTATGGACTTCAAAACCTACAGAAATTGTTATCATCTTTTGAAAGGTATCAGTACTATACAAGTATTTTGAGAATTTAACTTGCACGTTCTCTGTTAAGGACATATTATATAACATACATTTGCAAAACCTGATTGATCCTAGTAACTGTGCATTACTGAGTTACAAAGCTGTATATATCACTTTCATCACATCTAGTACCATTCAGATTTTTAGACTTGAGGGTGCTATATATTATAGCTTATTATAATTTATTTTCATCGATATATATCACTTTCATCACATCTAGTACCATTCATGGATGCTTTTGCAGATTCAATTGAAAATTGGAGAGGATATTTAAAGTTGTTGGAGAAGGGGCCACTTCTTAAATAATATAGGTATCATGCATGAAAGGTTTTTTTGCAAAATATATGGATTTGTTACTGTCAATTATATATTTCTATCTGATGGCACTGACAACATTCATCACGGTTTATATTATTTTAGATAGTATAATTCTCATTACGAACATTATGGTAACCAATAATATTTATTCCAGGAGGTTCTAAATGGAAGATACTGGACTATCAATGGAAGCAAATAAGAAGATTAGGAGGAAGCAACTAGTGTTGGGGTTATTGCTGCACCAGAAGAAACAAAACTAATAAATAATATTCTTTTTTTTTTATTACCTATGAAAATTGTAAGAAGCTGAAAAGACTTTATTGTGCAATATTTCTAACTGATATTTCTTCTATTTAAAATAAAGTGCTCAAATTGATATTTCAGTCCACAGATATGTGATACCTGCAACTTCACATTTAACACACTGCATGCCTCCTTAGCCACTGAACATATTGTATTCGCTATTGCATAACACTACTTGAGTATCAAAAATATTTCCATCTTATTTTTTATATCATAATGTGTTTTCTTCTCAATTTTGTGTAGGTTGGCGTATATGTTTTTGATGGTTGTGGATAGCTGCTAAAAGGAAAGAGGCGAGCTGTTTTTTGGCCTACAGATATTTGTAAATGGAATGGTTTATTTTGGACTACAAATACTTTGTAAATGGAATGGTTTATTTTGGCGTACTACTTTTTCTACATTTTGAATGTTTTAATGACTACTACTTTTTGTACATCTTGAATGTTCTAATGAAACATTTCATATTTTGGCAAATCTTTACTATATCTTGATTGATCGAAATGCAAGTTGCGATTGAAATTGTCTGCTATTATTGTTATTTATATGTGATACAAAACAGGTTATGAAATATGAAATTCTGTAGCACCATAATATGAAATTCTGTAGCAGGTTTATAGCACTCAAAACGTCTAAATTGTTGCTACTACAATAGCATATGATGTCTAAATTGCTGCTACTATGATAGCATATAATGAACGCTATAATAAATCAAACGATTGATGAAACGCTATAAATCATCCACAGCATTCACAAACGCTATAAATAATCCACAGCATTCATAAACGCTATAAGTAATCCACAGCACTCACGAACGCTATAAACTATCTACAGCGTTCTAGAATGCTATAAAGTATTTACAGCATTCATAAACGCTATAAACCATCAACAGCATACATGAACGCTATAAACCTTCTACAGCATTCATGAACGCTATAATGTTATAGCGTTCACATGTCTGGACATACTATAGCGTGGGCGATCATAGCAGACAGAATCTGCTATAGAAGGCTTTCTATAGCGTTCTGCGCATGCTATTGTAGGCCATATTTGTTGTAGTATTTGAGTGTCAGCTGTACGAAAGACGAACGCGTTTCGGTGTTTTTGCGATTTCGGGAGCTTCCGGACACGAAAATGCGATCTGTTTAAAGTTTCGGAAAGCTAACACAAAGATATATAACATACCTTAATCCCAGAATTTAATGAATGTTTAATTTATACAGTATTGATTTTAAGTAGAAGATTACTATACGACATATGCATTTTGTGTATCCTTGTATGTACAAATATGTATGTATGCATGTGTATATATATATATATGTGTGTGTGTGTGTTAAGAGAATGTAATATAATATAGAGTATGCATAAATGATATAATGTATGAAAGTATATAATGTATTCAAATATGTATGTATAGGTGCATGAATGAATGAATGAATGAATGAATGCGATGCATGAATAAATGGATGAAATGAAAGCATGTGGGTAATGCAAGGTATTGAAACATGTATGCAAGTATCCATATGTAAGTAAGTAACGTAATCAAGTATGAATGTATGCTATATATGAATGCCAACATGATAGGAATGTATGATGCCATATTAGCACTTAGCACCATGTTCATATGTTAAAACCTCCTTCTATATGTTGATAGTAACCCCAAGCATAAATACACATAAAACCTACTTACTATTATGAGTAAACTCTTTGATGTATAAATAAACCCTTTTTGCTATGATTAACACCCACACACACACATGCTAAACCTATGCTTTACATGTTATTTCTTCTATGTGACACAATGAACCCTTGCTAAATGTTATCCTTCTAACATAATACCCTCACACTTGAACACATTGTACTGCTATGTACACATTGTCATATCCACATTCATGTATCACTCACTCATTGTCTTTATGCACCTTGCTTGTAATAAAAATATATATGAATATATATGTAATGTGTGTTTGATAACTTGTGTAGCTTTGTGATTTTGTGTGAGTGTTAGTCTAGGCTTGGTTAGGCCTAATGAGACTTGTTAGTCTAGGTTTAGACCTAGTACTGCCTAGTTAACCTAATTTGACTAGTACGGTTGACCAGAGTTGACCAAGAGTTGACTTTGACCTAGAATGACCTAGAATTATGTAGAATGCATAGTAGAGCTTTATTTTACCATTTTGGACTTGTTGTGACTTGTGCTGTTCTAAATAGGAGCCAGACACCTCTCTTCGGATATTCATATAGCAGGCGAGTACATTCTCTGATCATTTCATAACTTGCTTAGAATTATATTCCTGCTCTAGTTTACCTTATTTGATGCTGCCACGATATTATCACGGATTGGTACTATATGGATCCCTACATTGAGATGTTATCCCCCTCGGGAGCATCGGATACATTGTGTCATGTGTTTCATGTACATCGTGTATTCCTCGCTCTCATGTTATTCATGTTATCATGTGCTTCATGCTCGTTCGTGCTCGCTTGTGTACTCTCATGTGCTATCATGAATCGGTCATGTTTCTCATATATCTCATGTATAACCTATATTGCATGTGCACTCATTTATGAGCCTTCATGTAAATTTCATGTACACCCATTTATGGGCCCCCATGTGAACTTTATGTGTACTCATGTATGAGCTCTCATGTATACTTCATGTGCACCCATTTATAGGTTTCATGTGAAAACCATGTACATAACATAACTTGTTTGGATCCTTGTGTATTGATTGGGGTATGGGAGAGTATAAATAGTCATGTGAACAATTCCAAAGTAGTATAGCCATGTGCGCCTCTTTAGTATAGTCATGTGCAAATCCAGCCGTTCACATGTCGACTTTGTACTCTAAATCACTAGTCACTGGTAGCTCTATACTTATAGTAGATATTTTTATTACAGTTCTCGTTCTGTTTATATCATGTACTTTCTTTCAGTTTCATGTATCGTACTCTCTTGCATGTTTATATTCTCTAACCTGTTATGATCTGCGTGAGATGTATTGTGCTCGCACCCGTCCTGACTGGACCTGTTGATAAATTTTACCGATAGCCTAGAGGTTGCCTGCTAGCCTAGAGGAGATATGGTAGAGGTTGTATAGATAGCTAGGGTTTTGCTCATAGCTTATTTTCAGTTGTCTTGAGTTGTATTTATGGATTACTGTATTTGAGCTTTGAGATGTATTTCTGGATTTGTATATCTTAGACACTTAG
>JANAVB010014036.1:27500-52818 GCA_029216955.1 Iris pallida
AGCACTACGATGCGTACTGCATGACAAGCCAACACATGCAATAAGAATCGCCATGCAAGGCGCATCACAGACCCACAGTTATATTCCAAGCCACAAGCAGAGTCACAGACATAGTTCGCCAATGCCGTTACCCGATCGCGAGTCGGACACGGGACACATAGGGACAATCCATATATATGAGTCGTGCTCGTGTCCTCGGAGGTGTGGATGACCCGTCTGAGTTGTCCGATATGGCCTGACCCGGTATCGAACCAAGCTATCCTAAGTTATCATCATGACAGTTCTACTACTATGCTACACTACTCATGGTTATGCATTTATAATTTCAATTAATTAAAATGCAATAAAATTCAGAAGAGAGGGCAAGAGCCGTCGATGAGCAAGGGATACTTGCCTAGAGGGCTCGGCTAGATAAGCAAGTCTTCGGCGATCAGGATCCAGGGTAGCATGTCCATCGAGGTCCTCGAAACACATAATAAACAATCAATAGCATAAAATATTAAAATAATACATAACCACGAAAGATGGCTGAAGGCTGAAGGCTATACCGTGTAGGTCCCGCAAACCGAGATGCGCACGTAAATCGAGACACGCATGAGAATCGAAATGACACGAAGATCGAGACGAACGGGAAATATAATATGTATATAAATTGAGACATGCACGTAGATCGAGGGATCACAAATATCGGGATGGCACACGAATCAACGCGACACACAAATCGAGCACGCATGCGAATCGGTACGACACGAATCACGAGGTATGCACAAAGGCCGAGACACAAAAATCGAGACAATACTCAAAACAAGATGGCACGTTGCCCGAGGCAGCACGGGGATCGAGGTGTCCCGCTGCCCGAGGCAGTACGTAATCAAGGTAGTACAAAAAACGGGATGGCACACAAATCAAGGTACACATGTCCCGAGGAGCACAAAAAACGAAAGAGGGATACGAAAGTCAAGGGTGCGCTGCTCAAGGTTGCGCACTGTATGAGACGGCCCACGGATCAGGGTACGCAGCCCAAAGAAAGGCACGGAGCACGAGGGCTCACTGCCCGAGAAGCTCGTACGCCGAGAGCGGCTCGCTGCTCAAGCGGCACAGGGTCCAAGGGCGTCCCGCCACTCGAGACGGTGCTGCCTCCCATGGTACGGCGACTGTGAGGGCGCGGCGGCCGGAGGGGATGAAGAAGAGAGAGAGGGAGGTAGTGGAGGAGCCTCCATAGAGGTTCGGCCAGGCGGGGTCGGGATCCGGCAGAGGAAGGACGGCAGTAGTGGCACTGCGCCGGGAAAGAACGGAGAGGGTAAGGAGACGCAGGGAGGCGAGGGTGTTGCCGAGGTGGGCGGCGGCTGTAACACCCTAGAACCAGAATACTGGAGAGCGGAGGCGTACATAGCCAGCTACGTATATTGAAGTGTAACCCATCTCGCCATACGGTCACGGCTGTCTAGATACATGAGGGTTTAACTACATGCTAACAGTCTCCTATGGTCATGAACAAGCCTATTGTCTCAATCTCAAGCAAGCAATAATAGTTACAAGATGTTAGAGCACCAAATACATAATAGCAAGGCGTCCCATACATTACATATTCGGATGATCATGAAGCTAGTCGTACAAAATGTCAGGACTAGCAAGAGTTTCAATCATACATGATCAACCCTAGGATTTGTCAATCATGTTACAGCCCGTAGGCAGACAGTAAATAAAGGTACAACCGAGCTAACACGTGCTCGTCGGCTAAACGCTTCAACAGAATAATTTTTACAATAAAGTGGGAGAACAAAAAAAATCCACTCGTTGTCAGGATTACGTCTGGTGGCCGCCATCTGGCTGGAAGGTAGGTAGAACCTCTGGTGCTGCTCCAATATCTGGCCACACAAAACCAGCTGGGTCAGACCCCAGAAAGAGCAAGTGCCACAAAGGAGGCTTCACTTAGGAACTAAAACCAGCATATCACAATAGGATATTAAAGATAAATAATAAAGAAGAACTGATAATAATAGAGATAACAACAGTAAACTGAGTACGAAGAAACCATTCAAGTAGCCATGTCACAATCCTTAACCAAACAAGGACCGGGGTTGCAGCCCTTCACCTGAATAGAAACCCGTCTCAAATACTATTGGTATAGTGAAGACAATAAACGAAGAGAGGACACAGAACTGCTCCGGGAGCCAAGTTACAACCCTTAAACCAAACAAGGACCGGGGTTGTAACCCTTCGCCTGAACAGAACTGGACCCCTGATCTTTATTGTTAAGGCCAGCATAATTAATCATGGTATTAAGGTAAGGTAAAACATGACGAACGTGGCATAGAGTTGTAATAAGACAATAAACGAAGAGAGGACACAGAACTGCTCCGGGAGCCAGGTTATAACCCTTAAACCAAACAAGGACCGGAGTTGTAATCCTTCGCCTGAACAGAACTGGACCCCCAATCGTTATTGTTAAGGCAAGCATCAATAATCATGTCATGTCACAATCTTGCACAGGATCAGGATAAGACTAAGCTGGAATAAACTCCATCCAATCAATCACGGCCAATCAAGAGTACGGCTTGATACTTTTAACTAACTAGGGTTATCACATGCCTAGTTACTAGCAAGATGCAATGAGATTATCCCAACAGCCACAAGCCCTGCAAACCATCCAAGTTATCCAGGTCGAATGTCCGTTTATGAAGGGTGCACCACATGACTGTGTGCTGGAAATGTGCCCTACTCGTCGGTAGGCTACACGTCCGCTAATGCGCCCAGATAACGAGATTGCTTGTAGCCGGAAAATCTCTTCATGACTACTGAATTATTCTAGTTATTAGCCGTAGTTGATTTCAGTAGGTACCCCTGACCGTGGTATTCAGGGTTCTCTGTCCTAGACATGATGCAAGACAGTACTGGTTTATTTGTACAAACACAATCGTCCACGGTGTCCAAGTAAATCATTCTTGTTAGGTCATGTCATGTTAGCCGTCGCAATAGCAATTCCAGATAACCATGTTAGGTATACTTGTCCTACCATGCCATGTTCAATTATCATTTCCAAACATATTAAATAAATTCATGATTATCAAGTTCATGACAAAAAGACGTAAGGATATCAAATGGGCATAAAAATAAAATAAAAATAAAGGTGTACGCCATAGGAACTCAAGTCTCTACGCACGTACCACCGGTTACGCTAGTGAAACTTTACGCATGAATTTACGCTAGTAAGCTCTACGCTAGGCCAAGGGGCCTCGTGCATAAAATTGGCTTTTACGCTAGCAAGAGCAATATAAGATAGCTCTACGCTAGTAAGGGAGCATACGGGTGGGGTTTTACGCTAGCCGGGCTTTACGCTCGAAGATTACGCACGCCAACTCTCGATCAAAGCTTTACGTGAGGAACACTCGACAAACTTTACGCTCGTGGGAGCCGACTCGAGCTGGGGATTTTACGCGAGCGGGAGAGTCCCGAGCGTAAAATCAAATAGCTCAGCGTAAAACGAAGTACGCTGGCACGCGATGCGTGTGCGTAAAAGGGGACTATGCTAACACGTTAAGACGTGAGCGTAAAGGCTGAATACTATGCTGGCACGTAAAACATGTGCGTAAAGGCTAAACACTACGCTAACACATTAGAACGTGTGCGTAAAACATATCTTCTCCACATGGTCAATACAATCATGCGTAAAAAGCTCAGGAACTCAAGGAAACTCCATCTCGGCCAGGACTTGGTGAAATTCGGTCATCCCAAAACCAAACTTGTATAAAATCATGAGGCCTACTGCAAGGAACTCTTAGTTTTTGAAAACAAGTTATTTTAGTAGATCAAAACCAAGAAGATCGAAAAAACTAGAAACTTAGATCTACATAGAATGAGCTATGGAATTCGAAATTGCTAAATACTAAAGTGACTTATAATGTTGTGAGGAAGAGAATGGAACGATAAAAATCGGGTTCCTCCATGAAGCAAGTTGCACTTGCCTACTACGGTAGGTGGTGCTCTACGCAGGAGGAGAGGAGCAATTAAAAGAAGTAATGCTGAGTTTATCAGGAGAGAGAAAGGTAGGTGGAATATAAATGGGAATGGTGGTGGTAGGTAGTGGTTCTCCACTTTGTTCATGATGAACCAAATAAGCAAACACAAGCCTAGCCGAACCAATCCCAAGGTGAACCAAGCAATGAAAATGCCAAATAAATCAAGCAGGGAGACATGCAATACGAGTCAAAATACGTACACGTATACCAAGATACGTAATACGAACCACATGCATTACAGCGGCCATGGGGCTCGGCCAGGCGGAGAAGAAAGGAATAGAGGGGAGGAAGGGGTGGTGCTGGTGGCGGGCGACGACAATGATAATGGTTGTGGTGGCAGCCAAGGCGGTAGGGGCAGGCCGGAGACGAGAGGGAGTGAGCAGGGAGAGAGAGAGAGTGATGTGGAGCAGAGTGAGCTGGGGGGAGGGAGGGAGAGTGAGTGAGGGAGAGGAGAGCTGAGAGAGGGAGAGAGAGATGTAAATAAGGGGGCTGTGCTCCAGGAAGAGAGGGGGGAGAGAGTGATTCGGGAGAGAGAGAGAGGGGGAAAAGAATGGGGAGGGTGGCGGCTGTGAGCTGAGAGAGGGGAGAGAGGAGAGAGGAGAGATGAGAGTTAGGGCTAGGGTTAGGTTTCGGGTGGGGTAGTTTATAGGAAATAAAAATAATAGATATAATAATAATAACAATAATAATAGGAACAATAGGAAAGAAAAATCCTAAAATGAAGCTAACAATGTAACCCCAATAAAATGATACCAACAATAATTTAAAAATGTCAAGCTCAACAACCAAAGCCAAATCAGGATAAAAAAAATAAATTTTAAATAATTTTAAAATTTTAAATTCACTCTAAATAAGAAAAGTCGTATACCTATTTCCAAAAAAGGGATTCGACATCTACAATAATTAATAAATTTGAATTTGAATTATATTAGTTAATATACAAATAAATGATAGAGAATTTTTTTCTAAGATCAAAAAAAATCTATCAAATTTGCTAAAACATAAAAAGTATAAAATTCTTGAAAGGGAGAAGCATTCCTCTGGCCAGTTAGTGGGGAAAAAAGGGACTCCCGATTTTTTTATTAGATTTTGTTTACTTTGTTTTTTTTTGTTTTTTTTAAATAGATTTGATTTAATCTTTTTTTATTTCTTTCATTAGTTTGATTTTATCTACCAATTAATTTATTATTATCTATACAATAATAACAAAATCTATTAATTCATTTTATATATTAATTTGCATATTAACTAATAAGTTATTTATTATTCATATTAGTTAATATACAAATAAATATATACATATTATTATACAAATTAATTTGTATATATTTATTCATATTCATAACAAAATAATATATAAAAACAAATATGTTAATATAGAAAAATATAAATAGATAATAATAAAATAATATATTAGGATTGATATATTAATTTGTTATTAGGTATAAATAATTTGTTAGTATAAATAATTTGTTGATGTACAAATTACGTATATACAAATTTTTATATATAGAAATTAATATGTTATTAATTTATCATTAATTTGTCAGGAATATAAACAATTTGTTAAAATACAAATTAAGTATATAGAAATGACTTCTAACAAAACCTAATATATAGAAATTTGTTATGAATATAGATAATTTGTTAATATAAATAATTTGTTATCACCTATATTAAGTTGTTATGAATATAAATAATTTTCTCTTTCAATGCAATTTTTGGTATATTTAGGCCTCGTTTGGTTCACAGATTTAAGGAACCAGAAAAGAAAAGTTGTTCCTTTCCTTTGTTTGGTAGCCACAAATTTGGAAATCAATTTCCTGACAAAAAGAAAAATTGGAGGGAATATGGTTCAACTCATGACCCAAGTGATTGATTTTCTCTCCTCATTTTCCAATATTTATTACAAAAATTATGACAAAAATAACCATGTGTCATTGCTTATTTACCATTAATGTTATTTTTTATAATGTTATTTTTATTTTAAAAGATAAGAATATTATCGAAATATTATTATATTTTTGCTTTTCTTTTTTGTACCAACCAAACAACGAAAAAAAATGGGACATAAATCCTACTTTTTTATGTCCATGAAAACTACAAGGAAATGCATTTTCTTTCCGTGAACCAAATAAGGGTGTGTTTGGTAGGAGGAAAAAGTAGAAGGAAGGAAAATAGAGGAGGGAAAAGTGAAGGAAAAGATTCATTTTCTCTTGTTTGGTATGGAAAGAAAATAGGAAGGAAGGAAAAGTGGAGGGGTTACTTTTCTCTCATAACCTAAGAAATCCAATCCCCCCAAAAGTGGGAGAAAATGTGGAAGAAAAAGTGGAGGCTTGTATTAATTAACAATTATATTCCCATATGAATATATTATTTAAAAATTATTTATGAAGTCAAATAGTAAATAAGTGTTTTTAGTTGAGGATAGAATTGGTAAACCCTATATTTTTTACTTTTTTTTCTTCCACTTTTTCTTTCATACCAAACAAAAGAAAATGCATCTATTATCTTTTCCATCCTTACTACCAAGCTACCAAACACAAAGGAAGGAAATGTTCTTTCCTTTCCATATGGAAGAAAAATATATCCTTATCTTTTTTCTTCCTTTCATTTTTCCATCATTCCTACCAATTACAGCCTAAGATACTGTTTAGGAAGGGGGGGGAATGGAAGGAAGGAAAAAGTTGAGGAAAAAGTGAGAGGAAAATTAAAAGTAATGGTGTTTGGAAAGGAGGAAAAAAAATAGAAGAGAAAAATTTGAGGAGAAAAAGTAGGTGGGTCCCACTAAAAAAATTTCTCCCAAAAGTGGAAGAAAAATGGAGAGAAATGAGGGAAATATGAGTGAATTTACTCTATCACCCCTCATAAAGGTAATAATAAATTATCATTTGAGAATACCAAGGACTAAATAGTAATTGTATCTCTATCCCTAAACAAATAAAAAATTATTTTTAAACTTTTTCTTCCCCTACTTTTTGTCCATCCAAACAAAGGAAGAAAAAAAATTAACTTTACCTTTATTTTACCCTCCTCCATTTTTTCTTCTCCTCAAATTTTCCTTTCCCTCCCCACAAAAGTTGGGTTAATTAGTTGTACCCCCTATGGTTTGTACGTATTTTGGTAACTGTCTCCGTTGTTTCAAAAATAAAGAACACCCCCCTGACTGCTTAATTTTCTACTCATTTCTTCTATGCACCAGGGGGTACAACTAATTAACTTTATAAACCAGGGGGTGTTCTTTATTTTTAAAACAACATGGACAGTTACCAAAATACGTACAAACCATAGGGGGTGCAACTAATTAACCCACAAAAGTTCCCAAACACAGCGTAAGGGATGTGAGAAGATGTATTCCAGAGTAATGACCGGTGGCCACGGTGACCTGGTCATATGTCACAGCTGGTGCAAAATCTACAGGAAGATATTGTGTATCATAAATGGTTTGACAACGTCGTAAGAGCATCTCCAACCCTATTGTCTTATTTTGTGTTGTGAATCCTATGTGACATGAGACACAAGACAATGTCTTTCCTATGTGGCAAGATGATATCCATACAAGACAATGAGATAAAAATGTGTTCTCCAGTACAAAAGTTTGAGAAGACAATAAAATTACTTTTTTTTTTAACTTCCAAGACAACTTTTTCACTTTTTCTTTTATATATATATATATATATATATATTTATTCATAATTGATGATGTGGACATAAAGTCATTGTGAAGTGAATTGTCTAGATCTAGACAACCAACTTCACATTCTCCTTGCCATGTCATTGCCATGTCAACTTCACAATTTATTTCACATTTGCATTGGAGAAATACTTTTGAAAAAAATGCTTGTCATTTCTATGTGACAACCATTTTTTTTTGAAATCTCACACACACACACAATTGGGGGACTCGAACCTTGCCGGTCCCTCCGGGTGTCCGCTCTAATACCACTAGGCTAGAGAGCTCGGACATGACAACCATTTTTTTCAAACTCACAATAGGGTTGGAGATGCTCTAACCGTCTCTTTTGGGGTGAAATATGTGGAACCCACCACCCACTAACTTATTTCCAAAGCACATATGCATATGGCTAGTGGTACACCATAGATTGTGGACAGAGAACCTCTCCTCTCCTCTCCTACTTTTCTTCCCCTCCCTTCTTCTCCTCCTTTTCCTCTTTCCTCTCATACTTTTCTCTAAATAATATGGACATATGTGGATACCGATCTATAGAAGGTATAAAAAAGCTCTCCTTTTTATTTAGTTTGTAATTATTTTTATTTTTCTTTGAATTTTTTTTATAGGTTTAGTAAGGGATGATTAATCAAAAGTTCCTTCTCTTTCGATAACAAAGCCGAGTTTGCGGAGTAGGGACTCGAGGCCGCAGGCGATGAGGTTGTCGGAGAGGACGAGGGGCCGGAGCTGGGGAAGCTATCGAGGGAGGAGAGGCCGATGTTGGCGAGGGAGAGGTGGGGGAGAAGGAGGAGGGCTCGGAATATCAAATTTTATAGAAGAAGCCGTTCAGTACGATGTCATACAAACAATTTCAGAAATGCCTTTTTTCGTGTGTGAGAGAAAAATTTTGTTCAAAATTTTATTTGATGCCGTAAATTTCAAATTTTATGTACGGGGGTATAAAACTAAATATCTCAAAATTCATAGGCTTAGTTAAACTTGCTACCCACTACTATTTAATTATTTCAAATTTATATCATGAACTTTAATGTTGTATAAATTACTACCCGCAATTATTTAATTTAGGATATGTTTTCCTTCTATATGGAAATGAATTTTTTTTCTTTTCTTTCTTTATATTTGATAGGAGGTATAGAAAAAAAGACTATGCCAGAAAATTTAAATAGACAATTTTTTGCTTTGACAATATATATATATACTAGTCATAACCCGTGCCCATAGGGCATGGTTCATTAAGGTATTTTTCCTCAAAATCTTGGACCCCCAATTTTAAACGAACAATAATAATTATGAGGCCCCATCAAAATATTAAATCCCAACCACTGCTGGATGTGAATTTTCTTTGGATTTCTCATAAAATTCAACTCTCAATAATGCTCATCCACAACCATTATGAGTGCAAACTCTACTCTTTGGATTCCCCATAAACTCCACTCTCAATAATGCTCATTCCCCATAAAATCTCACTCTCAATAATGCTCAACCATTATGAGTGCAAACCCCACTTTTGGATTTTCCATAAAACCCACAACCGTTGATTCATCAAGATTAAATCCCAACCACTCTTTATCTTGGCACAGTCAGCCCTAGGATTCAAAAACCTTTGTGTTTTGTATTATATATATATATATATATATATATATATATATATATATTATATAATAATAATATAATTTTTTTTTTTTTTTTGGTGTCCGCGCATCTCTCCATCCACCGGGCTCGATCCGGGTCTCCCCGCCGAGAGCCCCCCCTCATGCCACTCGCGCTACGAGCGCCGGACTTGTATTATATATATATATATATATATATATATATTATTATATATATATATATGGTCGGTAAAATAAATAAATAAAGTAATGGTGGGTGAGAAAAAAATAATGTGAGAAGACGTGTTATACCGTGGCCAGCATAGTTACCAAACTTTTGATACAGAAAGCTGTATCAAACTTTTGATACAGTCTCTATATGACAGGTGGACCTCTTATATATTTGTTTATACGATTTACGAAAAAAAGAAAAAGTCCACCTATCATATAGGGACTGTATTAAACTTTTAATACAACCTACTCTATCTAAGTTTTCTCCGGTTACCAATGGCCCGGCAGTTTTTGTTCACATGCTTACAGCTGGCGCATCTATAAAGAGAGATGTTGCAGCGATGTTCATAAAATGTGATGAATGGATCGTCTGGCGTGAAGCTTAAAGTTGGAAACATGTGGAACCCGCTTCCCACTAACTTCTCCAAAACCCATATGGAATGTGTGGACCAGAGAAATTTTTGAATTCCGCGTCTCTCTCTTCACTCTTCCTCCTCTCCTCTCCTCTCCTCTCATACTTTCCTCCCCTTTCCTCTTCTTCATCTCTTCTTTTTCCTCTTCTCCTTCGTCATCTCCTTTCCTCTCACACTTTTCTCTAAATAATCATTTCTTTAAATAATATGGATACACGAGGATACAGATCCTATAGAAGGTATCAATCTCTCTTGAATTTCATACTCTAAAAAAAGCCCTATTTTTTATTTATTTTGTCATTATTTTTCTTTCTTTCAATTTTTGTATAGGTTTAGTAAGGGATGACTAATCAAAAGTTCCTTCTTTTCTCTTTTAGATCTGGAGACTGGTAGAAGGTATCCTTCTTCGATCAACTCCAAAAATTGCCGCTCCAAAAATCGCCGCATGAACTTGGCTGCCATCCTGAGCTGAAATATAAATCAACCGGTGACCAAGCCGAAATCCAATGAACCTATATACATTCAATCGATCAATGATTCAAATCAATATTTGAATGTAAATCTAAGCATCTAATCTATTCCTAGCTTTATAGGTTTTGTACTAATACTTGCTTATGATATATTAATCCTATATCTACATTGTCGTATAAAGTTAAAACTCATAACCTTATAGATATAGCTTATCATCTATATTTATACACACTAAAATATCCTTACGTATTATAAATATATGTCACAGAGATTAACCTACTCTAACTTATTATTCACACCAATTAACCACATACAAACAAGTATGACTAACTCCAATTTTGTATTAGTTTTCTTGTGATTTAATTAGTGTCTAACTTTATTTGTATTGAATTATCTATCAGGAGGATGGGTGATGGGTGCTGACGCTGATGGGTACTGTTCTATGATATATCTAGTAGTTTTCAGATACTTGTGAGAAATCATTATGGATATACTTAAGGATGTACTTCTGATTACATCATCTGATTGTTAAGGATGCACTTCTGATTGTTACAAGTATACTTTAGACTTCTGCAATATATAATACTTAGACTTCTGCTATACATACTTAGACTTCTGCAATATATACTACTTAAGACTTCTGCTATATATACTACTTAGACTTCTGTTATATTACTACTTAGACTTCTGCTATATATACTTAGACTTCTGCTATATATACTTAGACTTCCGCTATATATACGTTACTAATATGATTGCCGCATAAAGGGTCCGGCTAAACTTACCCCAAGACCTGCTAAGGATACCCCATTTCAAAAAAAAAAAAATCTTTCTATTCTACCCTTGCTGCTGAGCACACCCCATCCCCTCCCCTCCCCTACCCTCCTCCGCCGACCCTCCTCCTCCCCGACCCGCCCCCGCCTCCGCCGACCCGCCCCCCGGACCCGCCTCCTCCTCCTCCCCCTCCCCCTCCCCCTCCCCCGCTTTCCAATCCCCCTTCCGCCGACCTAAACTGTTGTTAAAACAAAAAAAATAGAAAAAATTTGGATGTATTCACAGGTAGGTTCGACCCTGTTTGTTGAACTCACAAAGCAATGTTCGACCCACGACAGTCGAACTATAATGTGTACGTTCGACCAGAATATGTCGAACAGAAGATGACATGTTCGATTAGAATATGTTCGACCAGTGTTTGTCGAACACAAGAAGACACGTTCGATCAGTATTTGTCGAACATAAGAAGACATGTTCGACCAATACTTGTCGAACAGACCATTGCCCGTTCGACAAGTATTGTCGTGCCTATCGCAGAATTTTTTTTTGGTGGGGTGTTCTTAGAAAGCCTTGGGGGTATATTGGTCTTTTAATATGACATTTAAGTTATGTGGGGTGTCCTTAGCAAGACTTGGGGTGTGTATAGCCGGTCCCATAGCAGAAGTCTAAGTAGTATATATAGCAGAAGTATTAAGTAGTATATATTGCAGAAGTCTAAGTATGTATAGCAGAAGTCTAAGTAGTATATATTGCAGAAGTCTAAAGTATACTTGTAACAATCAGAAGTGCATCCTTAACAATCAGAGGATGTAATCAGAAGTACATGCTTAAGTACATCCATAATGGTTTCTCACAAGTATCTAAAAACTACTAGATATATCATAGAACAGTACCCATCAGCGTCAGCACCCATCACCCATCCTCCTGATAGATAATTCAATACAGATAAAGTTAGACACTAGTATAAATCACAAGAAAACTAAATACAAATATTGGGGTTAGTCATATACTTGTTTGTGTGTGGTTAATGGTGTGAATCATAAGTTAGAGTAGGTTAATCTCTGTGACATATATTTATAATACATAGGAATATTTTAGTGTCTATAGAATATAGATGATGAGCTATATCTATAGTGTTATGAGTTTTAACTTTATACGTCAATTTAGATATATGATTAATATATCATAAGCATGTATTTGTAGAAACCTATAAAGCCTAGGAATAGATTAGATGCTTAGATTTACATTCAAATATTGATTTGAATCATTTGATCGATTGAATGTATATAGGTTCATTGGATTTCGGCTTGGTCACCGGTTTGATTTATATTTCAGCTCAGGATCGCAGCCAAGTTCATGCGGCGATTACTTCTACTTGTCGATTTTTGGATCCGTAGCATCCTTCTTCGATCAACTTCTCGGGTTGATCTCCATGGCACGTTCCACTCAGGCTAACCATCAATATCATAATCATCTAGCCGGTGGATCGTTCCTGCAAATATGGTTCTCAATCTGCTGCAACTTGAATATACTGTTTATCCCCTTTAATAGTTAAGCCCATAGTACGCCCGGTGGATTCGAACCTCCAACTTAGTTTCTCAGGTCTTTGCCTCTATAGCGCTGCCCACTAGGGTCAATGATGGTGACATATGTGGTCTTGTGCCAAGATTATGAAGAATTGTCATCTTATATATACAACGTCCTTGTGATACTATATCTTTCTGCACTAATCATAGCTTTCACCATCACTCAGCCAAATACAAGGCTGACGGGAGGTAAGTGAACGTGTAAACAGATCTTTCTAATCTTTCTTAAATGGGCATATTGAAGTCAACTACAAGTCATTAATATTTTGGAAGTAATGATCTCTGTGGTGCTGATTAGAATCACATAGTCCTAAATGGAACTTGTGAGTTAAGTAACGCATCATCTTCGTCTCTTAAGAGTCTGTAAGATGTGTAACTCTGCTGCCAGTATCAATACTCCACCAAAGCATCATGCAGATCACTGATCAAAGTGGCCTTTAGAGTGAATAGAAGTCCTTGTACTTCCCCAGCGAAGTAAGATGTCCCTATATGTTACCCCCTTAGTAGTTCATCCCAACAGCAGCATCTCCGTCATCTAATCATGGTGGTCTTACTTCTACATCATGTAGACCACCGTTATCAAACCTCACGTTGCTGTCAACTAGATAGTATTTGCAACCTACTTCCTCGAGTTAGTGCATCATCCATGTGTCTACTCATTGATCTAGAATCCTACTTCAACATACTTTGCTATCAAAGCAGTTTTGTATGATATACATGTGTGATTTGCCTACTATTATATATAGATATAATAAACTATATTATGTATAGAAAAGGGGTTCGCTATCATATCAAGAATTCTATTATGAAAGGGAAGAAATACAACTCGTGATATTCAACCTAATTCCATTACATAAATTGGACATCATTATAAATGTGAAAGAGAGAAGATTTAAGTGACTAAAGAATACCGGAATTCATTTCCTGCCATTTTCTCCTATTTTGTTTTTGCATTCATTATAGAGCTTCTACACATTTTAGGCTTCCCTTCCCCTTTTGCTTTCTAATGCGACAAGATAGAAAGTACTAGTTGGACTAACATTTCCACTACACTTCTCTCCAAACGTAATACACCAGGATCTGTGTAATGGTCCACTAGTACTAACCGAGAAAGTTTCTTCCCTGAAAAAAAATATAATTTTCTTCTCCTCAGCATTTACTTTCAGCGAGGGATGAAGATACTTGAGAGTCAAGAGACTCAAGACACGTGTACATTATAATTTTGTAGTTGGCCTAAAATCAAGAAGTACAATATTCCTAACATGGGGAAAAACAAATTCACATATGGTAGACGTTCTATCTTCCGGCTAACATAGCAATATTCCAGTCTAACCAAATCACACAACACTTACGTTCCCGGTCTCTCTCTCTCTCTTGTCTTCATCATCCTCTCCAGTGTATTCATTTTTTTTTTTTTGGGTTCCGCTTCATATAAGCAATCAGTAGAAAATAACACACTAGGCAGAGGCTATTAGTCAAGCTGGCGATTCCCTTAGGAATTTAGTGGATATGATACCTTATTTTTATTGATCTGGAATTGAGCTAAAACGATTGATAGGTAGTCGCCTTTTCAGGTAACGGGCTAGAGGATTTCACCTCTATCCACGCGTGGACTAGCCCTATGGAAAAGATTGGAAGGCCGGGTGAGGCAAAAAGACTGGTTTTAGTCTCCTTGGAATGGACGGGTAGAAGCGTCTCGATGATACCAAAAAAGCGTTATCAACTAGAGGGAATAATAGTACAGTTCTTCCTAATACTAAGACCGCTTCTCTTGCATACACTTACAAAAATGCAGATAACCTTGAAGGACTGTCATGCATTTTCAGGGGCGAAAGCCCAATTTTTTCATTTTTATTTGGTCCTGCCTGTAGGCGCCAACAAATTAGTAAGAAGCAGGTATCTGATAGTGTGAAGGGATAACACTTTTTTGGTACAACTCATGTGGACGCCCTCCTTGATATAAGCAACAATAGAAAATAACACAATAGGCAGGGGCTATTAGTTAAGCTGGCGATTCCCTTAATTTAGTGAATATGACACCTTCTATTCTATTGATCTGGAATTGGGCCAATACGATTGATAGGTTTGATAGGTAGTCGCCTTATCAGGTAATGGGCTAGAGGATTTCACCTCTATCCATGCGTGGACTGGAGAAGATTGGAAGGCAGTGTAAGGCAAAAAGACGTATTACTCTCCTGGAGGGACCTGTAGAAGCATCTCGATTAGTTTATACCATTTTTAATTGTAAACAAAAAGGATTGTGGATGCTCTGCCCGAACCCCGGAATGGTGTAGTGGCCTGAACCCTCTGCTCGCTTGATACGAACCAAAAGCATGCACGATGGCAAGCAAGACAAACTTTCTATGTTTGATTGATATGGTGCGAGAGCTCACTTCGCTCGCCTAGCTTACGCGGAGTGTGGGCTACCTAATGACGGCCTACTTTTTGGTAACGGTCACATACTTTTTGTGTTTTTAAGAAAACATTTCTTATCTTTCTTTCATAACCTTTGAATTACTCATTTCAATTTCTTTCGCATTGGAACCATTCTAGTAGAATTTGAACCCGTCCTCTTCGCATATTGCTTGGTTCTTTTGAAATGGTTTACGTCTTTCTTATCCTAGCTTTGGACTCCTATTTTGTTTGTACACAATTAACGGAGGCCTAACGGACATATCTTGCGACCTCTCTAATTGCATGCTCTTACTTTGTCTTTCCCTTGCTAAGTCATCGACTTTGGTGCTTTTTGATCCTCTGTTGCTGTGGAAGAAAGGGCAAAATAAAATAGTTTCCGCGAACAATTGCCTAAAGCAAGACGGTCCCTGTTGAACATAGGGAGCCCAGCCATCCATTGTAATCGTCACAAGCAAGAGAAAGGTGGCAGGCATAAGCGGAAGGAAGTCCTACTGAATTCCAGGAGGAAGGACGTGAGCCAAATGGATCGAGGTGTTGCATCCTAGCTAGACGGTCCCTGTTGAACACAGGAGCCCAGCCATCCATTGTAATCGTCACAAGCAAAAGAAAGGTGGCAGGCATAAGAAGGAAGTCCTACTGAATTCCAGGAGGAAGGATGTGAGCCAAATGGATCGAGGTGTTGGATCCTAGCTCCATGACCCATACTTACAAAATTGACCCATACTTACAAAATTTTAACTCCTATGCTTAGTAGTTATCTCAGTAAAGCTTGTATTCTAATATTTTATATTTTGTTTTATGATGCAGTATGTCAGAACCAATTTATAAAGAGTGGATGAATGAAAAGGATAGAGTGGGCCCTATATTATAATACAAAGGGAATTAAAGATTTTCTAAATTTTTTATAGTTAGAACCAACGGCAGTTTTGGACCGTACCAACTCTAGACTCTGTTAGCTAATGTGGCAACTACTGATACAACAAGAACATTCGGGTTGATGGTTAGAAGGAAATTGAAAAAAAACAAACGTAGAACTGGAACTATATCCCTTATGATTAAAGAAGTATACAGATTATTGCTAAGATGATATAATCTTTGATGTGCAAATGAAATTTCTGCATGTTTTGCTCAGGATTTCTAATATGATCTCGTCGTTTATGGTAAGCTTTGTTTGTTTTGATCTTAGGTATCTTCTGGTTAATTTCAAGAAAATCATCAGCAAGTACTCAAGAACTGTGCCCGACAAGATGAAATTCTGGTAGCTTTTGAATTGACGAACGACAACATACTGGCTTACGACTTATTTGGGAGGTGAGTCTGTTATTATGGCTGATCCATGTTTCTATAATGTCCCTTGTCTAGTTTAATTGCCTTCAGGTGACGGTCTTCAACTTTTCTTGCAAGCTTCTCCAAAAGGTTTTGCATAGGAGGGTCAGATGCTAAGGCTGTTGAGGCTATTCAGTTTCAATCAAAGAGGACAAAATATTCTCAATTTTAATTTAATAATTGCAACTACACCTTCCTATTTCAGGTGACAGTCTTCAACTTTTCTTGCAAGCTTCTCCAAAAGGTTTTGCATAGGAGGGTCAGATGCTAAGGCTGTTGAGGCTATTCAGTTTCATTCAAAGGACAAAATATTCTCAATTTTAATTTAATAATTGCAACTACACCTTCCTATTTCAGATGTAGCTGTTGTGTTTTGGTTCAACACTCACCTATCCTCTAATATTCACCTAAAACTCTCAACCGATACTCCGAACTCTTTGTTACCTCCTTTCACCTACACAATTTGGATGATTCTCACACATTTGTACACAGATTTCCTTTTACTCATCCCACTGATACCTGATGCTCCATCCCTTTTTCACATACCACTCCTCAACACTACCAATCTCCACCACAGACAGCTACACTCCTAAACACTACCATTCTCCACCACAGACAGCTGCAAGTGGTTGTTCTGTACAGAACAATTGCAGTTTGCAATTGCTGCTACTCTAATGTCGCTGCATATTTCCCCAATTGTCTGTGTAACTGCACTTTGTTGCAGCAACTACTTCATGCAGTAGCTTAGATACTCACACCCACATTTTCGTCCATATTTGTTATTGCACAATTGTAGCCTAATTCTTCTACACTTACTGCTGCAACTTATGTTCATAGGTCTGTTGCTACAAGACTCAATTCTTATGCCCTTAATGTTTGATGAGATGCCCAGATAATCAACCTAGAACCTGCAAGATCACAAGGAACACATAATTGCAACTACACCTTCCTTTTTGGGCAGGCCTGTGAATATATTGCCAAGAAGGATGATCAAAACTGTCGATATTTGTAAAGGTTTTGATGGACACCTAAACCGCTGATCCAGAGTTTTCAAGAAAAGTAAGATTGAACCTTTCCTAGCACCAACTACCCTCATTGAAAATGAAAACTCAGTTCAGGTAGTCTATCTATAATTATTCAACCAAAATATAAATTGTTTTAGTCATTTGTTACATAGCATTTTGCTCATTCTAATATTAGTCTAATACCATATAAGTATTGGTTGATGATGATTTTTTACTCAACGAATTGGCCAATGACAATTTTATCTTGCAGTATCATATTGGTTTGGAAATTGTCTCTATATATAAGATCTCACTTGTATCAAAAAATTAGGTACACCTTATATGGCATAGTGTGGTCCTCCACTAGTTGGCCAAATTAATCATGTTAGGATACCATATGGTGAGAACTGGTGATTGATTATAACCAAGAATTGTGATTTTAAATAGAGATTTTGTTTCGTTATTACCTTTTATAAATTACTGTTGTTGTTGTTCCAACAGAGCAAAATTTGGTGTCAGATTTGAGAGCTGCTCCAGTACAGCTGTGCCCTAGCACCCACTACCCTCACTGAAAATGAAAACTCAGTTCAGGTAGTTTATCTATAATTATTCAACCAAAATATAAATTGTTTTAGTCATTTGTTACATAACATTTTGCTCATTCTAATATTAGTCTAATACCAAGTATTGGTTGATGATGTTTTTTACTCAACGAATTGGCCAATGACAATTTTATCTTGCAGTATCATATTGGTTTGGCTCAAACCCGATAGGATATAACCGACGCATATGTGAGATGTAATTCCTTAGTCGAGGAATGAGACAGTATATGTATGTACTTGATCTGATCTAATGATTCTAATCATAGAAAAAAGACGTATATATAGTATGGCTGAAAGCCTGGAACTTCTTGCCGTGTTTTACGCATCTTATTGGTGATATACTCTATTGAGTGGCAGCTACAAAGTGGTTTCTTATTGGTGATATCTTGCAATATCATATTGGTTTCTAAGAATTCTGTTTTGTTGTTGTTTGTCTTCTATCTCAGAATTACAAGTCTTAAACTTGAATGATGTTATTTTTTTTCTTCTTCCATTTCTTCATTTTAGTTATTCATGGATGAGCAGTTCACTAGATACTGCTTTATTCAAAAGCAAGAACAATAAGAATAATGTTTTACTCTTACTGTTGCAACATGCACAACATTGATTTGAACACGGTAAACTGTAGTCTAATAACAACCATGTTTTATATAAAAAAAACATTTTGGCAAATTACGTCTCACCATGTCAATGCCCTCTGTTAATCCTTTGTCCCCGGCCCCCCTTCTTTTCTCCCTGTTGCACTTATTGACGTGCTCAGTGAATGCTGCCCACACTTGAAATGTGTAATCGGTTGTGCCGCACTTGCTGCACGTTAATACTTGAGAAGCTGAAACAAAAGATAAAAACACAAAAAAATAATGCAGGAGACAGTAGGACACGTGGGAATTGTTGAGAGTAAATAAGGGACTTTAGTCCCACATCGGTTAGATGTAATATGAAGAGGGGTTGGACCCTCTATAAGTAGTAGGCAGTAGCCCTCAATAAAATCATCTGAGATTTAAGCCCTCATTTTAACTTGGTATCAGAGCTACTCCTTCCCCTCTCCTCCACAAACCCTAGCCGCCAGACACCACCCCCCCTGCATCCCCCCTGCCGACAACCCCCCTGCCGACCCCCCCCCCTACCGACGCCCCCCTGCCGACGCCCTCTGTCGACGTCCCCCTGTCGACCCCCCCCTGTCGCCGACCCTCCCCCCCCCCCCGCCGACCCCCCTGCACCCCTCCCAAATACTTTCGGAGGAACGGTGTATGCAGTTGTCCCCGTGAGCATTTCCAAAGGCGTCTTCCAGTCCAGTAATTGAGAGGGCATCCTGTGATGAGATAAGAGGCTGTCAAGACAGCCTGCCCCCACAAAAATTTAGGGACATTCATAGCCAGCATCATTGTCCGAGCTACCTCCAGCAGGTGCCTATTCTTTCGTTCGGCAACACCATTTTGAGCCGGTGTATATGTACAAGAGGTTTGATGCAGTATACCATGAGAGGATAAATATGCAGCAAACCTTCTATGGATATATTCCGTCCCATTATCCGACCGAAAACACTTAACACGAGCATTATACTGTGTCTTCACCCGTTGATGGAGGCTTTGAAATGTCTCAAAAACATCACTTTTATTCTTCAGCAGGTAGACCCACGTTACGCGGGTAGAGCAGTTAATAAAAGTAACAAACCATTTATAACCGTTAACACCGTTTGTAGGACAAGGGCTCCACACATCGGAATGAATCATATCAAAAGCAGCAGAACATCGATGCCCAGAACTCACATAAGAGCTTCTGGTATGTTTCTCCAACTCACAAGCATCACAAACTAACAACTCTTTATTTGCTTTTTGATATAAGGACGGATACAGTCGACTAATAACGGAAAAAGAAGAATGTCCTACACGCTGATGGTGGAGGAGCAGCTCGGCTTCGACACTTCGACTTCGGACTTCCGGTTGTGCGTCTGCAACCAAAGATGCCAGTGCTCTATCCAGACCGTTCCTGTCCAAGTACCATAGACCCTTATGCCATGTGCCAGTGCCTAGTCGTCTCCCCGTTCCCTTCTCCTGAAAAGTTACCTTAGGAATATCAAAGGAAACAATACAGTTTAGATCAAGGATAATGGCGCTAATGGATATAATATTGACAGGAAAGGAAGGAGCATGTAAGACATTAGATAGAGTGATGGAAGGAGTGCAATCAACAGTGCCTTTACCCGTAACAGGCCTGGAGGTACCATCAGCAGTCTGAATGCTTTCTGGCGACGTTAGAGTAGAGTATTCCCGGAACTCACCTCGGGACCCCGTGACATGGCAAGATGCCCCAGAGTCCATAATCCAAGCTGGCTGAGAGACAGATGCAAGAGCACGCGGAGGTATACCGGCACTGGTTTGGGAGAAGTAAGTGCAGTAATCTCCTGTAGTGGACGGCGCCCCAGGAATGACTTGTCGTTCACCAGAACCAAGCTTTGAGCCGCACATCTTCTCGAGAACTTCTCTCAAATGGAGTGATGTCCGCCAGCTGATTGTCCCCACCTTCATCCGCCAGATGCGCCTTGTTGCCTCCAGAGTAAGTGCCCCTTCCACCACTGTAGCTGCCTCGACCACCTCGTCGTCCACCGCGACCACGGCCCCGACCAGTCGAGGGAGTCCGTGTCGGTTTTGGGCAAAAGCGGATGTAATGTCCTGTGTCACCACAGTTGTGGCAAACGCCTCCCGTAGAAGGAGGCTGTGTGAAAGTGGCAAGAGCAGATGTGTCAACTCCGGCCTGCTCCCCCTGGGAGATACCCTTGGTAGGCATCAGCTGCAACCGTGCTTCTTCTTGTGCCATGGCAGCTATGGCGTCTTCTAATGTCGGCAGCGTCGGTTGTGCGAGAAGTACATTCCTCCGTTGCTCAAATGCAGGGTTGAGCCCCTTCAAAAACTTCATCATCCGTTGCCGCGAGATATAATCCAGAAATTTCTGGAAATGTTTTGCAAAAGCAGGTTCAACCTGAGCATCCTCCATGCCAAGAGGATCATAATGGTCAAGATCAGACCAGTACTTCTTCAACAAGGCAGCGTACTCAGAGATGGTACGATCGTCTTGGATTACCCGATCGAGCTCATCCTGCAGTTGGAAGACTCGCATGGGGTTACCCGAACCGGAGTACATGTCTTTCAATGTTCTCCAGATATCAGCAGCTCCCTCCATTGCTTCAACGTTACCCGACACTTGGTCGGTCAAAGAGGCTGTCAACCAACCAGCCACGACATTGTTGACAATGTCCCATACAGCAAACTCCTTCGAGGAGTGATCGACAGGGGCCTGGCGTTGGTAAGCTGGATCCTCGAGCAATTAAGTGTGTCTTGTTGGGTACACCGGGACACAGAAGGGTTACGTATGCTGGAGCCCGGTTGAACGGAAGCTGTTTGTAAGCATGGACGTTACATTCAGAGAGCTGGAACCTTATTATGGTTCGGACGAAGTTTCGGCGTTTGGGAACACGCCTCACACAGCTGGTGTTAGACGTGAGGAGGAGGTAGTACGCCCAAACGTAGTTGTCGGATCGGTACCTTGTCCTGTCGTGACAAACTGGAAGAAAGGGGGAGAAAGCATCAATGATACTGATACGGAGGATGAAGAAGACAATACGTACATTACGCAGGGGGAGAAGCAGACAAGGGAAAAGGAGCTCCAAGTTTACAGAAGAAGACAGCAGAGGTCCAGTACTGTGCCGTGCCCTGTGCCTATAGTGCCAAGTCCCTCGTCTACTCCTGCCCCGACTCCTGAAGATGTTACTCCCGAACCGGATCGCTCGGATTCGGAAGCGGATCTCTCCGATTCGGATGGTATGCTTTCTCCACCACCCATTGCTCCCTTAAGGAGGTCTTCTCGCATTAATGCGGGAAAGGCTCCTATTCGTTATAAAGATTATGAACATGATATCGCCAACTACCTATCTTATTCTAATATTTCTCCGACTTATCAAACATTTCTCACTTCGTTAGACTCCACTTCTTTACCTAAGAATTGGCAGGAAGCAAAGAAGGACCCAAGATGGAAAGCCGCAATGATGGAAGAACTTGGGACACTAGAGAAAAATAAGACATGGGAGCTGGTGCTATTACCTGAAGGGAAGAAAGCTGTGGGATGCAAATGGGTTTACACAGTGAAGGAGACACCCGAAGGAAAAGTTGAACGATACAAGGCTAGACTAGTTGCAAAAGGCTATACCCAGACATATGGTATCGACTATGATGAGACTTTTGCTCCAGTAGCGAAGATGAGTACCGTAAGAACGCTGGTCTCCATTGCAGCAAACTTTGGGTGAAAGCTACACCAGTTAGACGTAAAGAACGCATTTCTCCATGGAGACCTACAAGAAGAAGTATACATGGAGACTCCTCCGGGGTGCTACTCTGTGTCAGTTTGAGGTGAAGGACCTGGGAGAGATGAGATACTTTTTGGGTATCGAGGTGTGTGATGGTGAACAAGGAATTGTTCTCTCACAAAGGAAATATGCACTAGATCTGCTGAAGGAGACATGAATGCTGGGATGCCGAGCAGCAGTCACTCCAATTGACCAGAAGTGCAAGATGGGAGCAGAAGCAGGAAAGCCTGTTGATCGCGAAAGGTATCAAAGGCTAGTAGGCAGACTGATTTATCTAGGGCATACTCGCCCTGATATCTCATTTGCAGTAAGTGTTGTAAGCCGCTATATGCATGATCCAAGAACGGGTCATATGGATGCAGTATTTCAGATCCTAAGATATCTGAAAGGGACGCCGGAAAAGGACTGTGGTTCAAGAAGAATGGATGCACAGATGTTGAGGGATACTGCGATGCAGACTGGACAAGCTGCATAGACGACAGAAAGTCTACCACAGGGTACTGTGTTTTTGTAGGAGGAAACCTGGTTTCATGGAGAAGCAAGAAACAGTCAGTGGTAGCACGGTCGACAGCTGAAGCAGAATACAGAGCAATGGCTCTAGGAGTATCAGAATTGCTATGGGTAAAGATGCTGCTGACAGAGTTGAAGCTAGACAAGGGGACACCATTGCACCTTCTGAGCGATAGTCAAGCTGCGATAAGTATAGCGAACAATCCGGTTCAGCACGACAGAACGAAGCACATCGAGATCGATCGATTCTTCATCAAGGAAAAGCTGGAACAAGGAATACTGAAGATTGACTATGTTCGCTCAGAAGAACAAGTGGCAGACTGTCTGACTAAGGGTCTTAGTTCATTGAGTCTGTCAAAGCTATGTAACAAGATGGGGATGATTAATATCTATCGCCCATCTTGAGGGGGAGTGTTGAGAGTAAATAAGGGACTTTAGTCCCACATCGGTTAGATGTAATATGAAGAGGGGTTGGACCCTCTATAAGTAGTAGGCAGTAGCCCTCAATAAAATCATCTGAGATTTAAGCCCTCATTTCAACTGGAATCTTAATAATAATTACTCAGTTGTTCCCCATTGTTCAAATGGGGGCGTGTCCGTGTTGAGAGAGAATGAGGGGTCGGGCGGACTTGGCAATTTGGCCACTTGACCATTTCAGACCCCTTTAGTACTTGGCATGGCCATTTCCTTGTGTACAGGAACTTGGGAGGGGACTTGCCCTGCTATTCAGCAGTAGGAATGTAGGAGAGAGCTTTTCATGTATACATATATTCATGTGATTGAAAGTATGTGTATAGAGGGTTATGCTGGGGGGATTGTTGTATCAGCAGTGGCATGCTAGGCAAGGTATCCAAGTATCAGTATATAGATACTATATGTTCAGTCCATTTTGTTTTTAGCTCAGATTTCTTCAGTTAGTTCAGACCAATACATATATTTGCTTTAAGCCTATAGGCTTAGACCATACAGCAGGTTGCAGGTAGTATCGAGTGTGAGTGAGGGGAAGATGTTCCAGGGAGTATCAGTAAGAAATGGATTGTACCTTAGTTTTGTGAGAAACATTTTAGTAGAAGGGAATTGTGTCAAATGAATAATGAGTGCAGGACAGTAGGTGAGCAAGGCTAGCATTAGAGAGAGGAATGTGAGGCTTCAGAGTTTTGTGAGGGAATGTGAGTTATCAATACCAGTGTCAGTTATATTTAAGAGGTGAATGTCTTGTGTGTGTTTTGAGGAGGGGCAGGTATATAAGAATGTATATATGCGAGTATTATGAGGGATAACCCTATATTCAAATGCGGTATATCAGTAGTAGGGAAGGGTTCTTGGCCTGGCAGAGCATTTGACATCAGGCCCATTTGCCCTGACAGCAGGCCCATTCTCCCAGGTTTGGCTTGGCTTGGCTTGGTATTGGCCTTGACATTAGAACAGTAGGACAAGTTAGTAGAGAGCTACAGTGTTGGAGTGTCTGTGAGTTAGTGTCATAATCGAGTGTCTAAGAGAGTTGGGATGTATCAGTTAATAATACGTGAGGGGCATGTAGGCATCAGTTAATAGAATAATTAGTGAGTATGTGGGGGTTATTGTTAGTATCTAAGTTAGGATAATTAGGAAGTTAGTGATGTGAGTTTGAATAGATTGTATCAGTTATAAGAGGAAAAGAGGAGGGCCTATGTATTGAGGTGTTAGAGAGTTAATAGTGGACTGAAACAGTGAGTTCCTAGAGTATCAGTCAAGGCATGTATCAGAGTTTAGGTGTTTGACCGTGTATGTGTTTCAGGTATTTAGGAGGTGATTTAGAGAGGGTGTTAGGAGTGACATGTGAGTACTTAGAGAGTAGTAGATGTGGGTACTAGTCGAGAACAGCAAGGAAGGGCCATAGGCCATAGTGTCACATATTGTGGTTCGGAGATTTGTGAGTATGTGGGGGTTATTGTTAGTATCTAAGTTGGGATAATTAGGAAGTTAGTGATGTGAGTTTGAATAGTGATTGTATCAGTTAAGATTTTGGATATCAGTAGGATGTTTGTTTAAAAGTTAAACTGAGTAGTTAGAGTATCTTGGTGGTTGTGTGGGTGTGGTTAGAGAATCTCAGTGTCAATTAGGATAGTGTGAGGTTTTGTTGTTAAGTTTGCTAATATCCTAAGTATCAGTGAAGGCTGGGCAGATGTGCTTGTGGCATTGCATTACCAAGTAGCAGTAGCAGCATGCCCCATGGCAGCAAATTGCATTGCCTTGCACTTGCTTTTGCAGTAGGGCATATGTCCCAGACCAAGGAGCAGCTAGGCATGGCCTTGGCACTGCAGGCAGAGTCAGGCCTTGCTTAGGCA
>JANAVB010014038.1:0-40694 GCA_029216955.1 Iris pallida
CAGTACTACTTTGAGAAAAACCTGCAGCACAGCAGCAGCGAGCAGTCATCGGCGATACAAATGGGTTCGTTCCACCACACACCACTTTCTTCCTTCTCTTTTTCTATTTGGTTGGGCCGGTTCCGGAGCGGGACAAAGCCCAACCAGGCCTATTGTATGGATCAGGTTGGGTTCCAAGAAATTTTGACTTGCAAGTTGCAACCAATAATATAGAGTTGGAAAAAAAAAATATCCGGCTATAAACACCCCAAGACTTGCTAAGGACACCCTACATAACTTAAATGTCATGTTAAAAGACCAATATACCCCAAGACTTTCTAAGAACTCCCACCAAAAAAAAAAAATTTGTGACAAGCACGACAAATACTTGTCGAACGGACAATGGTCTGTTCGACAAGTATTGGTCGAACGTGTCTTCTTGTGTTCGACAAATACTGGTCGAACGTGTCTTCTTCTGTTCGACAAACACTGGTCGAACATATTCTAATCGAACATGCATCTTCTGTTCGACATATTCTGGTCGAACGTACACACTATAGTTCGACTGTCGTGGATCGAACATTCCTCTGTGAGTTCGACAAACCAGGGTCGAACCTACCCGTGAATACACCCAAATTTTTTTCTAATTTTTTATTTTGTTTTAACAACAGTTATGGTCGGCGGAGGGGGGATCGGAAAGCGGGGGGAGGAGGAGGCGGGTCCCGGGGGGGGGGGGGGGGGGGTTGGCGGAGGGGGGGAGGGGAGGAGGAGGAGGCGGCGGCAGGTCGGGGGAGGAGGAGGGTCGGCGGAGTGGGGAAGGGGAGGGGAGGGGAGTATGGGGTGTGCTCAGCAGCAAGGGTAGAATAGGATTTTTTTTTTTTTTTTGAAATTGGGTGTCCTTAGCAAGTGTTGGGGTGTGTATAGCCGGACAAAAAAAAAGGGATTTTTTGACTTACATCCCACTTGTTAATATGAATTTGTACTTACATCCCTCTTTTATTTTTTTTAGACTTACATCCCACTTTTCGTCACAAAAAATATTCATTTTGTCACAAAAAGTATTTGTTTGTCACGAAAAATACTTTTAGTGACGAAAGTGGGATGTAAGTCTAAAAAAATAAATAAAAAGTGGGATGTAAGTACAAAGTCATATTAATAAGTGGGATGAAAGTCAAAAAAATCCCAAAAAAAAAAAAACAGTGACAGAGAGAGAAGTAGAAAGTGGGATGTAAGTCTAAAAAAATAAATAAAAAGTGGGATGTAAGTACAAAGTCATATTAATAAGTGGGATGAAAGTCAAAAAAATCCCAAAAAAAAAAAAACAGTGACAGAGAGAGAAGTAACAACAAAACAAAAGACGTCGCCCAGAGCAGCAGAAGGAGAGTGAGATTAATCGCAAGCGAGCGTTTGATGGTTCGGATTCTTCCGATGGCGGCTTCCTCTTCTCTCCACCTCTCCTCCCTCCTCCACTACTCCTCAGCCGTCCGATCCCCATTCAACGCCCGCCGCACCCTCTCTCTCCTCCATCGCGCCACCGCCGGTAACCTCACCCCCCCCCCCCCCCCCCCCCCCCCCCCCCCTTCTCTCTCTCCATCCCTCAAAGCCCTAGTTCTCCTCGTAACCATTTTTTCCCCCAGTTTGTTAGGGTCGTACGTGAAATTTGTACATCCCTATTCCGTTTTGTTTTCTTTTGAATTGATGCCAAACTTGTAGAATTTTTGTCAGTGCCGGACTTTTATATATTTTTTTTTCATGGACGATGATACAATAGTATTATCAAAACAAGATTCAAAAAATAAAACAATAGACAAAATGTAATATCTAAAGTAGTTTAGGTCATAATGAAATACTAATAAAACCGAAGAGGTTCGAAACAATTTTTTTGATGTACTAGGCAAATAAACAAAAAGAAAGCTAACAATGTTTGGGGTAGTTCGTATGGTAATAATAAGAAGTATAAGAGAATAAATTGCAACTTGTTCTGTTGTTCAATTACCTTCAAGAAGGCCGAGCTCGAGTGACTCTTGTGGTTACCGGAGAGGCATAAGATCCTGGATGGGTGGCTAACGATCAGTGGATTGAGCCACGAGGGCGTATTATTCCTTCCATTTATAAAAATGGTGGGAGTTCGGGGCAGTGGGCCCAAAAGGCATGCAATGCAGCGTTTACAAAGTCCCGTACGTATCGGCGAGCATCTCAGAAAAAATACCTCCAAGAGGACCGAGAGAGAGAGAGAGAGAGAGAGAGAGAGAGAGAGGAGATTGGCAACAGCGGAAATGGTAGAGGATATTCAGATAGAGGAGAATGACAAGGAAGGAAGGGTAGAGGAGATTAAGAGCGTTAGACTTTTAGAGCGACGTAAGGGAAGAGAATTTTGACAACGACTGCACAATTTTTTTTTTTAATTCTTAGTAACCGCCTTGTCACTTGGAATTCTAATATATCATGTTTAGATATCCTATAAAAAAATCTTTCTACACGGATTAAAAGGATTACAATAAATATGTTAGGCCTTTGTTCATAATTGGACTTACATATATTAAATAGTATATAACAAATTGGTGCCTCTAAAATTTTGGGCCTAAGGCAGCCGCCTCATAGGCCTCATATCAAGTCCCGACATGTTTTTTTATATGCTTAATTTCTTTTATTCGAATTCCAGAATTTCATACACACTTGATTCCTTTCCTTTTCTTGAACGAGTTCGCAATTTCCAGTTAGTTAGGGTTGCATGTGAAAATTTTGATTAGTTTTTTCTTATCAATTTTCTGGAACTATTTCTCAGTTTTCAGCTAGTTTTGGGTTTTATGCGAAAATATTGCATGCTTACTTTCTTTCCTCTTCTTGACTCATTCACAATTTGCAGCTTATCAGTGTTGTATGTAAATATTTAGTTAGTCAGGATTGTATGTGTAAATATTACATGCTTTATTTATTTCTTTCTTGAATTATTTCACAGTTTTCAGCTTGTTAGGGTTGTATGTGAAAATTTTACATGCCTAATTTTTTTTCATTTCTTGATTTATTCTCATTTTTCAGTTAGTTAGGGCTGTATTGAAAATTTTATAGGCTAATTTGCAACTAAATACCATGACTATCCCCGTTGCAACTTAGGCCACCTTCAATGGGGGTTTCTAATTTCTATCCCAATTTTTGTACTATTCTCAATGTAGAAACTCTCATAGAAAATCTTCATCTTAATACTGGGCCCCATTTTCAAACTAAAACATAAAATTCTCCTATCTGGCCCCATTTTCAAACTAAATCTTAAAAAATTTCATTTAATATTCTCCATCTTAATATTAGGCATCGACAAGTGGGATAGAAATTGAGAAGTATTTTTTTGTGCAATTTCTATGTCGAAATTCTGCCAACTAAGATAGAAGTATTTTTAGTAGTATAATGCCAATTAGGATAGAAACACAATTTTAGAAATTCCCATTGGAGATGGTCTTAGATATCCTAAGGGTCTTCTTGGTAACGGTGTTTTCACCGTTTTTGGAGAGTTTTTGAGCTGGTCGTTTATGAAGTGTTTTAAAAAAATCATGCTTGGTTTATTTTTTTAGGCATTGGTTTTGGTCGGCTCAAAAACCTGGTGTAGTGTAGTTTTGGACGTTTTTATAAACACAAAAAATCAGTAGGTTTTGAGAGTTATTATTAATTTATTCCATTTATATTCTCTCAAAAAATAACAATTATGATTATTGATACCCTACCCTATATATTTTCTCTTTTTCATATTTGTTTCTCTTATACTTCCTCCAAACTACAGCTACTTCCTCCGGTGAGTTCTTAAAATCTTATTTTTCTATAGTCTCTCGTATCTACATCCAGACGATCATTTTTTAATGACTATCTTTATCCAAGCGATAATTCTTATAAAACCTTAACCCATATAGATTAATGATTTCATAGCAAAGTCATCTAAATTGTATGATACACACCCATAAAAACATTACTAAGAATCATGCATTAAGTAAACTTTAGCATCAAAAATAGAACTTTGGGAGAGTTTTTGTTTATACATGGGCATATAGATAATTTTATTCTTGTTAATAAATTACCAAGTATGGATTGATCTGGTTTAAAAGTTGCTACTTAAAATCACCCAAAACCGGATCACTCATAACCGCTCATAACAGTACTCTAAAAACACCTCATAACCGCTACTCCCAACAATTGTCATGCAGACCCTAAAGTTTCAAATTTGACAATTTGCTAACCTGAAGTTTCAAATTGACATTTAAATATCCCGAACTTTTTAGTTTTTGCAACTTGCTACCCTATGTTGCTAAAAGAAAATATTTTCTATTTAATCACTGTCTTCTTCCTCATGCATTCTACCCCTAAAAACCTTAATCATAAACCAAGCAATATTCTCCCCTCCTTTTGGAGGTCATGCTACCCCTCTCTTGGCTGACCCCCCTCCAGGCCAACCATCTCTATCCACCTCCACCCTTGTTGACCCCTCCCCTCGTTTTTGCCAACGCCTATAAAAATATCATGGCCACCCTTCCCCTCTTGTCGACCCCCATCTTCGTTGGCCCATCTCCTAGACAACTCCCTCTCTTTGATATCCACCCTTTTGAGCATCTCCATGCTCAATTAGATTAGATGTAGATTTAGGTTTAGGGTTAAGTATTGGAAAGAAGAGAGATGATAGGGTTTTATTTTTTTATTGAAGGGTAAAAATGTCCATAACTGTAGTGTGATGTGCACATGAATCTTAACTCGGATAACGGTTTAAAGGAAGGTATTAACTTGCAAAAACTTTGTCTATTAAAATAGTTTAGTGTAACAAGTTGCAACCAGAGATAGTTCAAGGTATTTAGTTGCAAATTAACCAATTTTTATGCTTACTTGACTTTTGTCTTTTTTATGAGTTATTTGTTTCCTTTTGTGAAAAATTCCACCAGCTATTCCTCAGCCTCAATTATTCAGAATAAAGACATCAAAATCAACAAGAATGGAAGGATACAATATAACGGCGTGCACGGGTAATATGGCGCAAGCGAGCACGGCTGTAACCGAAGAAAATGCGCTCGAGTGGGTCAAGAAGGATAACAGGAGAATGCTTCATGTAGTCTATCGTGTCGGAGACCTCGACAAAACGATAAAGTAACAACTTTATTGTTTTCTGTTTCATAATCATTTTTTGGTGGTTTCGTGATGGATATTTATGATGCTTGTGTCCATGTTATCTGGTGTAGATTCTACACGGAGTGCTTGGGGATGAAGTTGTTGAGGAAGCGGGACATTCCCGAGGAAAGATACACAAATGCGTTCCTTGGATACGGCCCCGAGGACTCGCATTTTGTCGTGGAGCTCACTTATAGTAAATTTACTTTACTTGCTTTCTTTGTATTTCATTTTGCATGTTGCATATTTGGACCATATTAATATCGTTGTACATGGATGTGTTAACTTAGAGGTTTCTTTTGTTAAAAATATGGCAGATTATGGGGTTGATAAATATGACATTGGAGCTGGTTTCGGCCATTTCGGTGTTGCTGTTGAGGATGTAAGATGTTTCCTGAAATGAACTTTCTCTTATTTATTTATTTATTTTGGATGTGCTCTTATATATGTTTATACGGTCATGTACCCATTCTCTACCCTTATTTTCTTGCATGCATGTATGCCTTATTTAATTGCTTTGATCACTTGCATTACCATATTATTGATATATTCTAATATAAAGTATTTCAGGGATGCTTGCCTTGTTTTTTCGACCGTCTTGATAATATTCATACAACAACAAAGCCTTTATCCAAAATTTTCAGGGTTGACCTTTTGATTTCTTTTCTTCCATTAAACTCTGTTAAGGGCCTTGACAATAAAATGAACATGAGTTTGAATCATTCGTTGCTTTCACAAATCGTCATCATCATAGAAGACTTCTCCCATCATAATGTGGTGGGCTATGGAGAATAAGAAAGCTTCGTCAAGGATTAGACAAAGTTTTTACGACCATTAGTTGTCATGACATCAACTCCCTATGATGGTGCCAAATTCCTACTCAAGGTAGCCATGAGCATGGGATGGTCATGTCATAAAACCTAGACGGACAGTTAGCAGATAAGTAGTTATGCAACCAAGGAACACCCTCCAAGCTCCCTTAGACTATAAATAGTCAAGATGAAGAGGTAATGTGATACAATTTGTTATAGGAAATTGCATTTATCTCTACGACAAATTGAGCCTAATAGTGAAGAAACGACGATCCCATATTTATAAATTTCAACTCCTTAAAAATGATTTATAACTTTCAAGAACTTTATATATTGTGTGGCTGATGTATGTGCATTGCATCTGCTAGTTAATGAACTATAAGTTTCCAGTAATCGTTGGAGATAAAAGTAGAATACTAGTTCCCATGACCAGAAGGTCCTGCTGGCGAACAGAACATCACCACGACAATACTGGTTGGCCAAGAAAAAAGAGAAAAAATATACTACCGAGCAGTTATAATTAGTACCCAACCTTATGGAGGTATCGGATAATAAATAGCTTGAGCATGCACATCCTTTCTGATAGTTATAGAGGTTACTGGACTGTAGATCTAGAGAACCACCTTCCATGCTTGAAGGATGGGTCTCGGGTGGTTTAATGGGCAATTATAAAATCATTTTCTACCCATGGCATGGGTAATTATTAAAATATTTAGATAACATGTTCTACCCATTTGTATAGGTCTTGGGTGGGCAATTATCAAATAATTTGCACCATCGGTAATTACTCAAATATTTAGTTACAACATGGACTATCCATTTGTATGCTTCCTTTATAATCAAGACTGTTTCCCATGCTGATAACTAGCATAATGGAGGAGATGTCTTGCCATGTTGAAAAATGGATCCCGAAAAAAGCTTGTAATTTGCTAAACATAATTGGATCAATTAGTTTTTGCTTAAGACAAGCTGGACTGTCCAAAACATGAGGCTTTCAATATGTTATGAGTTGCTTGACGCGTCTCTTATATTGTAATCACTGGTAGTGAAATAATTGGAAACAGTAGCTATCTACTAGCATTTGCATATTGCAGTTAATAAATGAATATACAATCAATAGACTTACAATGTGAAAAAGGGCAACAAGCATGGTAACACGACTTGATTAAAAAGAATTTATTCTTCAATTCATGTTGTGTCTGCATTGTATAATTATTGGATTGATGTTGTAGCACAACCGTCGGTCTTGTGTCAATTTCATTGCTTGTGTTTCTTCTCTCTCTATATATATGAGATTCTTTTTAGAGGTATAATACATGAAAAATTTTGGGTTCATGTGAACCCAGACATGGGACCATCATTGTTAGGACCAAGGGTTGGGGTTCTCTTCTTAGGGATTGTACATGTTTCATATCAAGCATACTAAAATTCCAGTAATCATTGAAATGCTCAAAGAAGTTGCAGAAGTGTGATGAGCCCAGTGTGTGTTTCATTAGTGTGTTGGTGTTGTTTAGCTCATGTCAGCCAAGTCAAGTTCTAAGAGAGAACCTAGGAATAACTGTATTAATGGTGTGAGTTAGTTGAAAGAACAAGAGAAAGAGAAAGAGAAGAATACTAGACTGGTCTTGGTTAAATGCTTTGGATGACTCTACTTACGTACATCGACTTAAGTGCCTTTCTATTAATTTGTGTTGTATTTAACTTCCTAAAATGTCTATATTGCCATTGATTAGTGCTAGTATTACAACTGCCGAATTAAAACCGTCTTTTATAACATTCTATATTAAATTGGAATATATAAATATACACCGTTGCATCAATGGCTTAGGCTTGGTGCAAGAATAAAGCTCTTATATATATATATATATATATATATATATATATATATATATATATATAAGAGCTAACAAGAAACCCAAATATATATATATATATATATATATATATAGAGAGAGAGAGAGAGAGAGAGAGAGAGAGAGAGAGAGAGAGAGAGAGAGGAGAGAGCTAACAAGAAACCCAAATAGCATACCAATCAAGCGTGACCAGCTGTACTGCTAACGGGGAAGTTGTGTACTGTGTACTAATATGTAAACGATGACCATGCCCCAGGTAACATTGGTGGAAAGGGCCTAATTCTTAGTGGAGATGTAAGAGAAGTTCAGTTTTTGTTATCATAGAGAGTAGGAATTATGTTAGACTAGAGGCAGAGAAGAAAATTCCTATTAGATTTTGACAGTTTCTTTGAGAATGTTTTGAAACTCTTTTGAAAGCCTATGACAAGTATGTTCTGTGAGATATATTTGTCTCTGCTTGTTTCTTCTGCTTGCAGTGAGAATCCTGTGATAACTAGATGATGCAGCCATAAATGAGCAAGTTGGTTATGATTGTATTGCTGCTCTCGATGATGCAGCAATAAAATGTTGATGTGCCAAGTGTCAAATCCACTTAGGCATCTGCCTGTTCATTATATTGATGGCTCATTGTTTTTTCTTAGTTACTATAATTAATCAATTTGGAGCAAGTCATTGTGTCATCTCATTGTTTCTTGGTATCTATATCCCACTGTAGCATTAGCTTTTTTCATATGATAATTTCCATCATGGTATGTGCTATGCTGATATTTGCTTTCGTGATTAAGGTCTACAAGACAGTTGATCTTATAAAAGCCAAGGGAGGAACAGTGACTAGGGAACCAGGTCCTGTAAAAGGTGGCAAAACTGTGATTGCTTTCATTGAAGATCCAGATGGTTATAAGTTTGAGCTCTTGGAAAGAGGCCCTACACCAGAACCTTTGTGTCAAGTAATGCTCCGGGTTGGAGATCTTGATCGATCCATTGAATTCTATGAGAAGGTCAGTGTTTAGTGAACGAGGTTGATTCATGATCCTTGTACAATTTTGTGTATTCTGTTACTGCTTCTTCATATTCTCTGGTTCTAAAAGCTTTTTTTTTTTTTTCTCTATAAAAAGGCTTTTGGAATGGAGCTTCTCCGCAAACGAGACAATCCTGACTACAAGGTAACTCTGATACTCCATAAATGATTACAGTGCACTTGTACTTGTTCGGACGAGCATGATAGTGTGTTGATAGATTGTATGGTTGTACCTTAGAATCATACACAGCGGCTTCTTGATGGAAAGTCACTATTTTCTTCTTCTTAAGTATTACACCGTAGTTTGCAAAAAAATAAAATAGAACCTAGTAAAATGTGAAAATTCATGTTCCACTAGAAAAACAATAGCTTAACTTGTTTTGCTCATTGAGATGGTAGACTCCTATTTATCCTGTGAGTGCATATGTGCATGTATATGCTAGTTTTTGTCATGACCACAATCTCATATCCAGTGACCCCTTTTATCATAAACTATGGGTATCCTTTTTGTGTATGATGTGCAATTTTATGTGCGAGTCCATGATATTCTCTATTACTTTGTGCACTTTCTGAAGCTCAGTTCATATGCTCTCATTCTTCATTTATATTTGGCATTTTTAAATATTTTCATTTAGATCAGTTATCAGCTTTACAATCACACATCTGTTGTTTCCTATTACCTGCTCTGGTTTGTTTCTGGTTAAAGCATTTAATCTCAGTAGAGATGAAACAATGGATAATGTGGCTCATTCCTAACACAAATGAACTGTTACATAAATATTCTTTTTCACACCAACTTTTGACCAAAAGCAAACCAACTAATATTCCACAATTTTTTGTTTTATTTTGTTTAATAGACCAAAATTTCCAAATCAGCTCTGATAAACAACCAAGAATGTTTTTGCTTCTGACATCTATGTGTATGTGGATCTCTCTGCTATTCAGTAGGTTAAAATCCTCATATAAACATACTACGTTATTTCTGGTGTCTCCAGCCTCTCCCTTGGTGTTGGCCGCCGTAGCGAATCTAGGCATGTCATTAATTCTGCACTTATTTTTTTTCCCTCTTCTCCTGTATGCCTCATGGTTGTGTGCTGATAGGCCACCACAATCCGTCTCACTTATATGGTACCCAAGATTGTGAGCTGACTCACATGCTGAATAAGACTTATTCAACTCACTTACTACCCATGGTTAGATACTATACAAACGTTGAATCCATCAAATTTAAGCTGTCATTAAGGAATGTTTTGTTAATTGGTTATAATTATCTATTTTTCATTCGGCTTAGGCCTATGCCAAGTACCATACTATATGGCATGGTTTGGAGTCATCGAACTGGCCTTTGGACTTGTAGAGAAGTCATGGATGGGCTTGGAAATTTATTTAGCATCTTTGGACAAGGTGTTGGGCTTTTTGCAGAGTATTCCAGATTCAGATTGCAAACAGCTCAGCCTGTCGTGAAGCCAGGCTTTATTGACATCCCTAATTGAGTCTTTGGTACGGTCATTGTAAATTCATTGACCAGTATGTTACTGTAAGTTGTAATTTGTTGAGAAGTATGATTATTGTTTTATCTATTTTTATTGTCATTTTATTCAGTGTTAGCCCATGCTCTTTTAAAGTGCAACAAATCTAATTTAGCATGATTTGGACTTGTCTCTAATCTTAAATAAGAAGTCTCGATTGAGATACAATTGGGCAGATTTATTGAGGCGTCTTCTGGTATGGACTTGGGTCAATTGAGTACTTTATAATGGACTTGGGTCAATTGAGTACTTTATAATTTTTAGGTTCAACTCATGCAATGCAAACCTCAGTCAATCCTGAACCTGGTGCTTAAATATCCCTACTTGAATCCTCAGTTCCGTTGAACTTCAAACCTGTTAACTTGCATGTTTAATGTTTTATAAAATATTCTTGTCTGGTGTATATGACTTTTAATCATTGAGAATAGACGGAGAGGCTTTTAACCCAAGGAGGTCCTCTCAGCCACTTTTTTCTGCCTCCTTTGCAGTGTTTTTCTGTTGCAATTGTTTTGACGGCTCTAGTTCTCTATGTATAGACTATGATTGTTAGCATACAGTCCCATGTATAATTCAATTGCTACTCAACTTTGATGATGGATACCCATATGGGCTAATTATTGTGGGCTAATTATCAGTACACAATAGCAATGATGGGTTATGGGCCTGAAGACAAAAATGCAGTGTTGGAGTTGACCTACAACTACGACGTTAAAGAATATGACAAAGGAAATGCTTATGCACAGGTACTGTTTTATTTCCTGGTATGACAAACCAATAGATGTTTTATATCTTGGGCATGCGGTCCTTTATTTTTTTCCCCTCCAGATATTTCTTCCGGATGTTGACAGTGAATTTTATTTATTTATTATGATATATTATGTTTGCTGATTGATTTCTGTTAACATTCGACGCGCTGTCTTACTAGATTGCAATAGGAACAGATGATGTTTACAAAACTGCAGAAGCAATAAAACTACATAGGGGAAAGATTACTCGTGAACCAGGTCCTTTACCTGGCATCAGCACCAAGATTGCAGCCTGTGTTGATCCTGATGGTTGGAAAACGGTATTTTTCCTCCGTTGCACCTTTCGCTGATGATTTTCCTTTTTTGGTTTACCACCATTCTCTATGAATATTTGTATGTGATGATTTTAATTCCTTTCTTTTCGACTTACTGCCATTCTCTATCAATATTTTGTTGGAGAGAAACAATATGTACAAGCTGCAAAAATTAGTTACCATCCCCTCGTCTTCTGCATATAACTTTTTTGAGACCGTAACCGTGGGTGATTAACCACATTTGATAGATTATATATGCAGGGGGTAGTCAATTCTATTCATTGTTTATGCCTTGTCAAACCATCAACTTGGTAAAGTTCCTTTTTCAACCATCAGTTCTATCCAAATGACAAATTAACTTAGCCAGCATAGCTAATTGTATTATGTCCTATAATGCCAACTAGGAACTAATCTCAACACACATACCTAGTTTTAACATGTTGAATGCCAACTTGCATGTTGACAGAATTACTATATATATATATATATATAACTCCGAGGGTTGTGGCCTAGTGGTTGCAACAAGGGGCTCCCATGGGGAAGACAAGACCATGGTTCGAGTCCCCACTTGGGCGCCGGCTGGGTGGTTGTGTGCCCTGGGCATACCTAGCCTACTTGGATGTAAGAGGAGGGGGGGGGTGGGGGGGGGGGGGGGGGCAGAGAGAGGAGAGAGGCTACTTTCTAATAACCATGCTAGCAGGGGAAGAAAGGGATGCGCGTCCTATTGGAAAGGCCTACGTTAGCGCAAAGGTTTCCTCGGGCCGGACGGAGATTGGCCCTCGAGTGCAAAGGCATAAGGGAGCCCTGTTGAGCACTTCGGGTTGTAGACCTCACTCCGCTAAAGGGGAGGCTCCCTGTTGAGCACTCTGGGTTGTAGATCCCACCCCTCCCGGGTTGGCTGGGTGGCTCTGCCACGGGCCCGAGGGGGCCAAGGATGGAATATATATATATATATATATATATATATATATATATATATATATATATATATATATATATATATAATTAAAAATATATATATATATATATATATATATATATATATATATATATATATAGCTTGTCCATACATGATTGGCCTGGTGTCCAGATCATTTTGTATTATCAAGTTGTAGACACAAGGAACCATCCTATCTTTAAACAAAGTAGGAAATTTTGCTTTTCTTCCGTAATGTGTTCTCTTGGCTCTTTGTATTATAGTTACCTCAAAGCAGGTTAGGGTTTCCTAGAGCAAGCTATTATCGTCTTTTCTTTATCTACAACTAGGAGAACTTTGAGGATCTCTGGTTGCAGGAGCATTACCAGGCAATGTAAGTATGTCTACTTGCCAACTAGCCGTCTAGGTTTTGTAACTAAAGTTTTCTTTCTCGTAGTTTCCTCATCAGGAAGTTGTCACAGCCCAGCCCCCCCCCCCCCCCCCCCCCCCCCCCCCCCCCCCTTTTTTTGTGGAGATCCTGGCCATTTTATTTGTCATGCTTTTCGACCTTGTCTTGTGCCCAAAAGAACCATAGTTTGCAATTTATTATCTTTTTCTTCTTCTTTTTTCCTCTTTTGTAATTTTATTCCTAGCAGAGAGCCTTATAGTCTAGTACGTCAATAATTGATTTTTCAAAATAATCGAGCTTAATATCTTGCGTAAAATTATTATCATGTGCAGGTCTTTGTTGACAATATAGATTTCGTCAAAGAATTGGAGTGACAGACTGTTCTGCCCTGAGTTTTCACTGCACTGCCATTGTTCAAAGATCATCTGCCATTGTTCAAAGAATTAGTGGAATGTGGTATTCTCTGTTTGTAGGTTTACAAGTCATTTCACCTCTCAGTGCTTAGTATAGCAACAACTGCCATATCCATGTGTAAATGTGAATTTTGTTTGTTTTGACAAGTTGGTTAAATCATTTAATCAAGTTTGATCTTATTTTTCTGTCCATCCATTTCCATTTAGCTTTTATCATATAGAAATAATACAATGCATGCTACTGTTTATATTTTCATGGCACTATTCTCTTTAGGCTCTGCTGTAATAGTGGAGATGATTCAAGTGACAAGGTTTCAAGTCATCTGTACCAATCTCTCATCATTTATCAATACATTCATCTATATATTGATCATTAGTCTTCTTATATTCATGGGAGTGTTGTCTATACAAACCTTTTGGACTCCGTTTGGTTCACTGAATCGTAATCGCAATGTAATCAAATGAAATTTTGTTTTTTTGTTTTTTCATTTGATTACATTACAGTGTACCAAACGAGGCCTTAGGTTTTCATCCTGTTAGAGCATCAATATCAATAGTAAGGCTCATCCCTATTTCTTGATTTTATATTCAGAATGTATGAGCTCATCTTTGTAGAATAGTAACACTCAAGGAGAGTAATATGATGGTCACGTTCCAACCACAGGAGTTGTAGCATGAGCAAGAAATTCTTTTTTACTTGTTTAGATCTAATTTTGCAGTATAGAAAGGCTCAATTGGAACTTCTATGTTGGTCCCAAGCCATTTTGGTTTTGAAAATAAGTTGAAAACTGAGGGAGTAAAAATAGTTCAAAAATGCTCCAACTCAATTTTCTATTTTCCACATGGCTTAATTCGTTCTATATTTATTTTATTATTATAAGCGGATAAGGCTCTCTTTCGTATTGGGACTGGGGGTGCTGCCTTTGTGTTTTTTATGACAATCTCCAATGGGGATATCTAAAAGGGCGCTGCTACTTTGCCCGCACGCGGGCCAGTCTGCTGTCACGTGGCACCACCCTAGGTCAACTGGCATGAGACCCGGGGGGGGAGGGGGGTGCCACGCAGACGGGTGGGCCAGTTCGTCTGCAGGCAAGTTAGCATTTTCCTATCTAAAATTAAATTTCTATCATACTTGGCATATTCTATCTAATATCAATTTCTTGTTCTTTTCCCTTCTTTAGAAAATTACAATTTTCATCATTTTTTTTTTGGTGTTTGTAAAGGGCAATAAACTTAGAAGAAAAAGTGAATTCCTTGCTTCGTTTGGTTCGCAGAATCATGAGATTCGGAAAGGAAAGTCATTACTTTATTATGTTTGGGTTTCAAAGGAATTGAGGAGGAAAGAAAATTGATTCCCTATGGAAGAAAAATTAAGAGAAAAAATGATTCCATCCATCCAAGCAAGGAATCACTTTCCCACATTGAAGTATTCACTTTTTTTTCCAATTTATTTGGCATTTTCAAACATCGGAAATGAAAATTAATGAGAATTGTAATTTTTCAAAGAAAGAAAATACCAAGGAATTAATTTCCTTTCCATTCCTTTTCGTGAACAAAATGAGGCCTTACAGTGGGAAAGTGAATCTTGGTTGGATGGGGGGAATCACTTTCCTCCTTATTTTTCTTTCCAATGTAATCATTTTTCTTTCCTCCTCTTTCCTTTGACATCCAAACATAGAAAATGAACGACTTTCATTTTCCAACCCCATAATTCCGTCAACCAAACGAGACCTAAAGGTCTGTTTGGTAAACCGTAAGTGTGAGATGATTTAAATTTGCACTTTTAATGATGAAAAGTGGATAGAAATTCATACACTTTTTTGTGCTTCTATTAGAGGATAAATGTGTTTGGTTATTAGGATAAGAGTGAGAAGTGGAAAGTAAAAGAGTATGTTATAATAATAAAAAAATGATAATTAATTTATAAAAAAGTGAGAAGTGGAAGGAATCCATGTACTTTCTTGTCCTTCATTCCCTTCTTGCAGGTGCCTTGACTGCTGCGGTCTGGATCTGCGTGTGCGCATCGACTACGGTGGTCGGGCTCGACACAGGTGCCTCAACGATGACGGTAGGGCTCGACATGGACGTCTCGACGGTAGAGATCGGAATCGACGTTGCTGCTTCTTCTATCTAGTAACATTTAGTTAGTTTAATTAAATAATTAGTTAACATTTAGTTAGTGTTTAATTTCTCCAAATCCACCCACCTTGAGCATAGGATCATGGATGTAGAAAGTTGAAATTGTAAGGAACAAAGAGTTGACATGAACCAGAAGAAAAAAAAAATTCCCTTCCAAATCCATCCTTCCATCCATTTACCGAATAATGGATTATATCGATTTTGGTTTACCTCGAGGGAGGCGTGAGAGTGCGTGTATGTGAAAATTGAGGACAGTAGATCCAAAAGACATGCAACATAGTGTGCACGAAGTCCCGTACATTATATCGGACATTGCAACAAAAATAATCAACAAATAATGAGATCCAGGAGAATATCTAAGATATGGTAGGTTTAACTTTTAAGGGAGTTATATGCAAAAAGCTCCATTAATTAACATTCCTTCTCATTAGAGAGTTGAGAGACTTGCAAGCAAATAATAAGATAAGACTTATTTTAAACATATGGTAGACGCAAAACAAACTGTTTAAATAAATAGAACGTTAAACAAAAAAAATATGCGTCTGCCGGGAGTCGAACCCGGGTCTATTGCTTGGAAGGCAATTATCCTAACCGTTGGACTACAAACGCTGACGTCCTCACTTCGTAAGTATCCAATAATTATATGAAACAAATCCAAATCAGCCCAATGAAAAACATTGAGACTGCTATGCTGATTAACCAAGGTTCTATTTACATTACATACAACCGAGGCTCGGCTCACCAGAAAGAAGAGGACAATTGACAACTTGACATCTCAATCAGAACTATGGTCTTGCTGGGTGGTGGATGGTGAAGTTGACTACTCAGGCCCCTTGTTAGCAATTTGGTAAACGGCAAAGTACAAAATAAATCGACGCAGTAAAAGTAAAATACGTTAAAAAACTCGGTCAAATATTCATCAAATGAAAATGTTAAGGTTATAAACTGCACAAGCTTATCAAATTTAGTTTGTTAAACTGGTTTCTACCATATTTTTTGTGTCAAATTTTTTAATAATTCGTACGAAACACGTTTAAAACTTCACATGCTTAAAATTTGCATACAAATTCAGATTTTTTCAAAAGTACGCAAGTATTATACGTTTCTGAAAGATACGAAAAAATTTGCGTATAATACGAGTTTTATTTGGGTGATTGGTAACAAGGCTCAGGCCATAGGAGTGGGAGATTGACACCAGCAATTCTTCTAATCCTCCTTGCACAATGTGGGGTTGGTTGATTCCTAACTCCATGAATTGGAATGAAACACCCATTTGTTTTGCAAGAGAACTTGTTAGACTGGCAGCGGCAAAGTGTTCAGGTTTAGCAAAATAAAATGGCAAAATTTGAGAGGAACTTGTTAGACTGGCAGTGGCAAAGTGTTGAAGGTGTAGAAAAATAAAATGGTAAAATTTGAGAAAAGCGTCCATTGTCAGGCCAGTCTATACTCAGTATGTTACATTCACCAGTGATAAGAAGGCCCAACACAATTACGGAACCATAGAAACACTTGTCCATATTTAAAAATTACTAGAAAACTAAAAAATACTCCAGATTTAAAACGTGTGCTAGCTTCATTACATTAATTTCTGAGCCCACCAATTTTATCAAACAGGGCAGGAAAATAAAGGAAAAATTAGGGAGAATTTTTTTTTTTTTACCAAATATGAAAGAAAAATAAAAATAAAAAATATGGAAGATGTTAATTTGGAGCATTTGTTTGGAGTGTACTATTGTGTGCCAATACCAAAAGAACACTCCAAAAATCGGGCCGAACTCTGCCTCCACACAGAGTTCGGGCCGAACTCTGTCCCCTAAAAATTAGCACCCTAATTTTTAGGGTTGGCTGGTTGCTAGTTGTCCAACGGCCAAATTTTTGAAAATTCCTATCAGAAATCTGGCCGAATTCTGCCTGTTAAAACCTATAAATAGGCCAAGAATTCTCTCATTTTCAATCATCCAATCTTCTCTTCTCTTCTCTCTTAAGCTCAATATAAGCCATACCCTTCTCAACTACTAGCCACAAGTTTTTTAAGTCTCGAGTGCTCAGCATCTCTCAGTTAGGAGTCTTGTACAAGAGTTCAAGAAGTCGCTTGGAACTAATAATTTGGAGTATGTGTTTGGAGTGCCTTCTGTATGCAGTCCTTTGCTACTTCTCGTGCACCAACCATCACCACATTGCCATTGCAGCCGACACTCCAACCATAGTCAGCTGACCATCGTCATTGTATCGGAAGGAATGTCCTGTCCCTGGATCTTTATCATAGACTCTCTGATGCAGCTTCTTAAGGACGTTTTAGTTTTCACAAAAATGATCCACGATTAAATCAAAAACATTAAAGAACACTTTTTTTTTCTTCCTTTCGTTTCTCCTATTTCTTAGATTTCTTCCTTCATCTTTCCTGAAATAACTATTCCTTTTCTGATACTAGTTTTTGCCCCTTAGATTTCCTCGTTAATCTTTCCTGATATACTAATCCTTTTCTGATAATAGTTGCCGGATGTCCACGCTCGGGATGGGGACTTTCATGCTGTATCGCGGCCTTTCTGACATCATTTATTAAATGGAAGAAATAATATGCTCCCACCTCGACTCGGAAACGAACAAATATTCCTCAGCCACTTTGCAGCGATTGGCCCTTTTCTGATACTAGTTACCCCCTATTTACTATGCCACCGTTCTGATTGAATCACAATTGAGGTGGGTCTGAGCACTTCTCTGCAGTCCAGTTTCCAAAACAAAACTCAAAATTAGTACTAAATTGGAATTGAAACCGTAGAAATTATTAAACATTTTCATTCCAAACTGGTTGGATCATAGATAAACATCATCAAGAACACATAACATGAATGCATTTAATTTTATAAACCACAAGAAAAAGAAGAGAACAAACCATATCGGCATTTGAGCAGGTCGTAGCGTCAACCTAGGTCGTAGCGTCAACCTGTAATATCAGTTTGTCGGTTCTAAGGAATCTTCTAAACTGAATGTGGGACATCCACAACGTCATAGGACTGACAAAAAATGGCCACGATCTGAGCTGGCGTGGGACAAAATGAAACACCCGTGCATAAGAACTCAACGGCTAGGGCGCTGTACGGACGGTCGAGGACCAGCACCATTCTACCACGGGTATAAACGACGGCGGACCACGCGGCCCGTCGTGCGGCACCGTATGGACGTCGAGAAGACGTCGTGAGGACGTTGTACGCATAGAACGGTGGCTGGACGGCATCGGATGTTGTAGGCGTCGTAAAGACGTCGGAGGCGCCTCGGACGAAGCGAGGCGTTGAGTTGCCGACGTCGAAAGACATCGGCCGTCCCGTGAGGCTCTGCAGCGCGCGGAGTGCGCGAGACGTGCATGTGGGACAATAATGAAAAAGCCAGTACTGACAAGATCCACACGAAGTCCGAAACGACATGACAAGTGGCTAAAAATCGTGTGCGCGTAGACACGATTTAACTGAGCCCACACGTGCTGGATTGATTTAAAAAAAGAATCCGAATGAAACCAACCCAAAGAAATTCATTTTAATTAGGATCCCCCGGGTTTCTAAGTTGAGCATAAATGCTCTCTGGCAAACCATGCATAGAACACAATAGTGTGATATTTCCATCTAATATAGCATTTCTTGCGAATGGCATGATAGACTAGTACAATGACAAAACTTGTATTTAAAAGGTAAAGTTCAGACTAATATGAAAGTGATGGATGATTAAATGAGGAAAAGATCAACTAATTTTGCATACTGCTAATAAGTACAGTTTAGCACAAGGATTATGTGCAGCAAGTTCACATAGTTGAACAATAAAATCACAAACATGCACAGATTGCAGGTTTGCGGGAAAAAATTAAGCATCCAGAAGCAACCGAGGAGCATGAAATGCAAAGAATAGCATTTTTGGTAACAATACAATTACCTGAAGATACAACATTTAGGTAGCTTATAAACCCTAAAACTCGAACTAGAAAAGTTGAAAGCAGATTAGTGTTCTCAGAAAAGAGTAAATACATGTTAACAGGCGATACAAGACAGATTTGAGTAAAAGTGTTAAACAAGTGTGATTTTACGTTTGCCTGAAATGGGTACGGAAGAATTTCAAGTTTCTTATCTTGAAGAGTCGAAGACAAACACAAACAATTGGATGCTCCAAACAAAAAGTATTGATCTTTCATTCAACAACAGCATAATGGCTCTCACTTAATATAGCACTTTTACACAACTAAAACAACAATTACAAACAGAGGCTTTATTCCAAAATTTTGGGGTTGGCTATATTAAATGTAAAATAGACTGCACTCCAGTGCAAAATCAAAAGCTAGCAAGCTCCAGTTGACCAACAAGCTAAGGAAAAGTTGTACAGTGATATTATTCCAAGAAAACGCCACACAGAACAAACTACTGACAAAGAATTGCAAATGTCACGTAGCAAATAAGGAAACAAAAGGCAAATTATGAATAACTCCTAAAACATGTGAAACCATAGAAAATCCAACTTATGCAACAATGAGCAAAATAAGACTATTTTGCTCCTAAATGACATCAAATTAGATGTGAAACTTAGACAACCAATGCAACAACATTTTATATACACCTTTTTGGCAGAGGGTGAAGCATTAAGCTCATTCTCTAGTGGAAAAACAAAAAATAATAAGTACCAAGGAAGAAAGTTTGGCTAACGTACTGGTATTCCATCTATACGTGTCCAAAAATGGTTAAGCTTAAGACCGGAATTCAACAGCAAATTAAGTGAGCCCATCTGGAGTAAGGATTTGAGGATAATATTCATGAAACTAGAGCCTTCTTAGTACCTTGTTTTGGGAATCAACAAGCCACCTGCTTGTATTTCACTTTCTCATGTTCCTTCATTTCTCGCTATAGTAAGCTCCCCTCTTTATTGTTCCAAGTTGTTAACTTCTCCGGAGTCATCAGGAAGATAACATATCTCAGTACTTAATCTCGGAACTGTACTTCCTAGTTAACACTTTCTTCCTCTTCCCTCTGGTACGTAATCTCTCTAGGAATGATTAGCATGAAGAAATCCCAAGAAGATGGATGCACAGAACCTGATTCTCCACACCCAAAGGGAAGAATGCATCATTGCAGCGCACGAACATGCAACATGCAATCAAACACCTACCATCAGCAGCCTTGTAATAAATGAAATACCGAGTCTTAGTTTGTTCCAACTGAAGCAAAACCTGTTCATATTATTTATGTATTGCTGCTATAGAACTCCTTCATATGTGATCTCTCTTCAGGTATCCAACTATAACATCCTCGTGGACTTGAGACTAGTAAACATCTGTCGATGAGATATTATTTCAGAATCATTTAAAAAGAATAAATCAAAGGAAATGAACCTTCAAAAAGTAATCAACTTACAGGGGAAGAGGAACAGTAACTTGATGAAAGTCCCATACAGAAAAGCACCAACAGATGGCACCAGAATCACTAGTTTTGTGGTACTCTATCAGATCCTGGATGACTTGGGCACCTAATGCTAAAACTGATTTAGAGACTATCCAAGACTTTGAACTAAAGTTACAGCAAGAGTAAATATAGTGGAGGCTTAGTCCGGAATTAAACAGAGTCTACAGAGAAGAAAGATGTACAAGAAACCCATTTATCAATTACCACAAGACCCATATAATCTATTAACAGAATTGAAAAAGAAAACTTCACAAGCCATCCATGTTAATTGTAACCACAAATTGCTAGACCAGCAAGAGCTAATTGATGTAGCATGAGGACAACGGTGCTCATGCTTCGTGACATAGCAACATTTAGCATCATGCTGATTTGTCTATCTGTAGTCACCTTTAATAGAAGTACAGCAACCATCTTATATCCAAAGTGACTTGAGCAATGATAGTTTTCCAACCACACCTTAGCAAGCACATGCAATGTTGTTATTCAGATGTACCTTCTGTGGATCCCTGTGCATCCTGACCTCCTGACCTAAAGGAAAAAAATGCAGATGGTCAACCGACGGAAATTATATACAAATAATTCACTATAACCTTGTTAAAACATATCATTCAGTATACAAGATCACAAGAACAAAACTTATACTGGCAGTTCGTGATGGACCCAAACTGAAAAGCAAGAATTGCTGGTTGTCATCTAAAGATCATCTGATATATAAAAATATCAAGGCTTTAAAGTTTAAATACTAATCTATCTATCTATTTATAAAATGGACATCATGCACCACAAAATGGGTGTTTCAAAGTAACAAGATCGCCTAGTATTGGGTAACTTTGGGGCAAAATTAAACGTAGCAGCTTTTAGGTTTTTCATATTTTTGGATACTCCAAATAATATAAATTACAATCAACAGTATGGTTGCTTTTACGTGTTGATGATCACCATACAGTTTGCAAGAGAGTATATTTTGCCCCAGTACATCTCAAAGTATTGTAGCTCCAATTCGGATTATAAATTAACACAGAACAGGATTCAAACATTCCTGGGTCTCTTCATGCATAACTCCAGAAGAATGCAATATGGCTTGTTATAGCATAATATATAATTTTAGAAAGCTCAAAAGATAATGCTACAAAAATTTATCTAAAAAACCCATCCATGATGAACCTCGAAATAGGACATAATACCTTTTCAATTATTTAGCAGAAGCATTGCGCTGTAGTGTAGGATTCCAGCCACTGGATGAACCAAAGTTGCTTCCCAGTCCCTGGCCAAGATGCAAAGCATCAGCATGCCCTGATGGTTTTGAGCTTACAACATTCTTCTTCGGGCCTTTTGAAAGACCAAATGATGTGGCCGGCATGTTTGCTTTGTCAACATTTGGTTCTACTCTCTGAAGCAGTAAATTTCGATCAGATACAGATTTAGAAGTGGAATTGAGAATGCAATAGTCACAATACTGGAACGTAACTTACAATAAAGAGCCATGTATAAGGATAGTTTCAAACAGACAATGAAAACAGTTATTATTATCATGTACAGGAAGACAAGAAAAACAATATACCCCAACCCAAAAGAGCATCAGGTTAGCCCTTCACTGTAACGTCAGAAGTCAGAGACACCCAACCTACTTATATGCAAGAGAGCCTTAATGCAACAGTTTATATAAATTTGTAATAGATCCTAATACATAGTTTATATCAATCTGTAGTAGAAACTATTTATATGTGCATACTTTAGACTTCTTTCACATTTCGTTATGCTGCACTTGTATCCCTTCATGACAATAGCAAGTTGCTTGAGAATGGTAATACTCATTGTGTATACTGCTGGAAAACTGTGTTGTAGAAATCAGATAATCACACTACTAACCATTTTCTCTAGACGCTGGTTATCAGAATTCACATTCCTGTCAGCTGCAGATTTAAACTGCATTTGAACTGCAGGACGCACAACATTGCTTGGTCCTATGAGCTCTACAACTTTGCTTGGACGAGAAACATCATGTCCACCTGAATCTGGAAATGGTAAAGAAAGACTATTACGTGAAAGCCACAAACATCAAATATGCAATCGTGAAGTACCTATTGAGTATTAACTAAAAACACAGCTGAGATTACCTTAATACTTGATGCAATTTTGATATTGAACTGAGAGAAGCAGTCATGAGAAAAAATGACGTGGCAACACAAAAACTCAATTATGCCCCTCACATGCAAATTAATGACATCGGAACCAAGACTTCTTAGGTATGTAATACACTATAAGAAATGGCTGGAAAACACTGATTAAATCAGTGAAGTGGATGCTTTGGCATGTCTTTCCTATTAATAATTTGTAGTTATCCATCCTGTACCATATCATATTACAATGACGAAGCTTCATTTGTATTTCTAGAGTATCTGGGTGGATTTGGACCCTTACCTGGAAGTAAGGGCAAGGCTTTTATGTCACTGTGAAGCCCTGAAATGGTCACTGGGTACCCGAATCCCAAGACTGGCAAATGAAGATTAAAACTTGAACATCATCATGAAGTACAAAAATTTATATAGACTGGAGCAATGGTTACACCCAAGTCTGCAGCAATATTCTATGTTTTTAAAATTAATTGGAAGCCTTGCAGTCTTATGATTTCAATTACTTACGCATAAGCATTAATTAATGTAAACATGACCCTTTCCAGGGTAAAAAACAGAAGGAATTCAAAAAAAATAATAATAATAAGTCGCGATTTTTGTTTGTGGTTGCTGCATTGTATTTCTTATTTTTCTAATAATCGCTATCTATCTTCACCTTCATTGGTAAGCGAACTCGCCATGCCTAACATGATACTATGAATCTAATGTTGGTGTTACCATGCTACAGATAATTGATTTAATATCATTTCTCAATCCAAAAAGTAACCAACTGCGAAAACAGCATTCTTAAAGTCAAAACAACCTTGATGCTTGTCAACGTCCATTGGCATCGCTCGGCTACTCATCCCACCTGAGGGTGGCTGCCATTTAAACACAATCATTAGAATCTTGTATAAGAAGAAATATATAAATACTTGTGCTAAAGGCTGCCTAGTTTATAGTCAGTAAAGCCACATTTGTCTCTATGCAAAGAAAAGAAACAGAAATAACTGCAACGAGTTATAAATAGACAATTTATACTAACAGAAAATCGCGGCTGGGGCTTTGTCTTCTGAGCTTGCTGGTACTTTAATATAGTCCAGTCCAAAACATAGTCAAATTCGTAGCCTGAAAAGATGTAAGAAACAAAGAGTCATAATCAGTTTAACAAATGTGCACCATAGATAATAGATGCAAGCTGGATTTAGTGTGATCAAGAAAGACACTCACTAATGTTCATATACATGAAACACATTACAATGTAGTAAACAACTACAAGCATAATAACACTGGAGCAATATGAATTTTACAAGTGTTATGTAAAGCATCAAGATGAGAAGAGGTTGGCATGGAGCATCCAACTAATTATTTACTGCCGAGAAACCAGGTAGTCTTTTAAAAGCTCATGCATAAATACAGACCTGAAGAGAAGATCATCTAACATGCAAAATTAGGCAGGCGGATATCAACTTCGGATAAGACATTGTCTACACAAGATTATGTCAATAGTAATCCAAAATCCAAGAAACATCAGGTACATCCCAATGAATTGCTGGATTACAAATAGTGTATAATATTGAGATTAATGGGCACTCAGAAGAATTTTTTTTACCAATTTAGTAGGGTATCATAAAGATGTTCAGTTGACTCCTTATATAGCAAGTCACATTCATACAACTTGAGCTTTTTTTCCCTGTTCTTTCAAATGGTAATATGTGATCATCTTTACTAGCATACAGTATATTATTGTGATGCGGTAATTTCAATGAAAAATTGCAATCATACAAGTAGAATGATACAGTGTTTCATTAAAGTATAATAAGTAACAAAAAAAATAGAAAAGTCAATAGATATTTAACAGAGGGAAACTTATCAATTTGACCAGACATACCTTCCCGGGTATACAAATCTCGAAATAGGCGCTTCAAAAATCCATAATCAGGTCGTTGATCGAATGTCAAAGAATGGCAGTAGTGGAAGTAAGATGCAAATTCCACTGGATAAGATTTGCATAGTCCCTAAAGGAAGTTCATCTAAGATGTTATCACGTCTCCATGACAATACTCTTAAATAAACATAAAAGGCAGGAAAGTACCTCAATAGGAGTTGAAAGCTTTCTTTCACAAATGTTATCATACTTCTGCCTCTTTGTGACTGCTTTTAGGCCCTGCCATGGAAGACTTTCACAGTAATAAAGAATCAGTTGACTAAAGCAGTAACATAAGCATGTAGTAAGGTAAAACATAATAAGTGAAAGCTCTTTCTGAAAAGGAAATCTAACATTTTAGTTTGAAAGAACCAAGAAACATTCTACAAGTAGATGTGAAAACAGCAAAAGATGACATCATATTGTACTGCCTTCATGCATATCAACCAACGTCTTCGTTTTTATATCCTAGTTCCTAATGGATGGCAAGAAACACCTTGAACTGACTGTCCATCCTAAATTCTCCAAAATTTCACTAATGCATGTCTAGAGAAATAATTCATCCAATCTAAAGCATGATATGACTTTACTACTTTAGCTGTATCTCATTAGTTTACTAATATTTCCAATTACTATAAAGTGCTAAGGCCTGCAGCGAATAAAACAGCACTTGCAAAAGATAAAAACATGGCAAATTTTGGTTAATCCTATTATAGTATATGTTTGAGCACAATGTTAATGCTAAAGCATACCTTCCTCTCAAAAAATAGAGAAGCAAATAGCCAAGCGATTCCAAATCATCCCTACGGCTTTGTTCTGAATACACAAAATAACTCAGATTAGAATGTTCAATTCATAATTAGAAACTGAAAATAAAAGTTGTTTCTCTTACCAATTCCCAGATGAGTGTTGCAACTTGCATATCGAGCAGTGCCAGTTAAATTTTTATTTTCTCTGCATAATAAGAAAAGTACAAATTAAGTACTTGTTTACCTTCCAGAAATCTTTTGTCTATGCATATTAGTGCTTGGCGTTGTTAAATCGGAGAAAGTGAAAATTATAGTAATCATTGAGTTGTAAAGAAGAGCAATACAAAATTATTTAGCAGACACAACATGCTAATCGGTCAATTGTGCCTCTAATTGACATTTAAGTGATGCAAAGAGACGCCAGTTTGAATGACATGGCTTCAATGTTCTTTTTCTTAATCAAAATCGTCATGTTCCCCGTCTTAAATTGAGGATTTCCTTCCAAGGCAGAAGCATTTAATTATTTCTTACTATATTCTACTGTTAGAAAAATGGGAGCTTTAACATAAATTAGTAGCCTTCTTTCAATTTATATAAACATAATTTACTATGTGCCCCTTCCCATACAGAGTATTCAGTGTTTATACTATACAGATGACAAAGTATGAAGAGCATATTGTCACCCCATAGCACTGAATTCTACAAACAATAGGGTAGAAAGAAAAAGAAAAAGTTCAACAGATTGATCAACTAAATGCAAAAATGTTCATTTGAGTGCTTAATTCACTTGTTAGATTAACCCATGAAGCATAACTGCCTACCTGTATGGAATATGGCGATTGGTGGTGGAGTCCCGATATCTTTTTGCAAGCCCAAAGTCAATTATGTATACCTAGAGACAATAAACCACAATTGAGAATGACAGAGTAATTAGAAGGAGCATCCATGCAAATGAGCCACACATACTAGGAGCCGATCAAAATAGCTACCTGGTTTGCTTTTCTCCCGAGACCCATAAGGAAATTATCAGGTTTGACGTCCCTATGCAAAAAACCTTTTGAGTGCACATATTCTATCCTGTTTATCTGCAATCAACAGCAATTATATGACAATCAGCACATAGCCGTTTGATCTTGAAAACGAGAGCATTATAACCATATGCTAAGAAAGAAAATCAAGATATCAGTGCACAGATTCTCCAAGATTGTAAGCACCAGGAATACGATGAAATGCTGAAGATTAGCCCAGGAAGTTATTGAAATGGCAGTAATAACATACAGTGATTATTTGAAACAATTTATCCTCGTTTACGACTATAATCATTCATTCTAAACAAGGTTCAAACAATATTGTTGAAATCAAACATGATAGACATCTCCATAGGGATTGCTACACTTAAGAAGGTGTACGCGCAAAACTCTCTTTTTTCTCCACTTCATGTACGAAAATTTCATTTTTTGGGCAACACAGCTAAAACATCATTCTTGTAGACATATAAATAAAAAGAGAGAGAAGCCTTATGATAATAGGGAGTATTATAATGTCTCACTTTTGCCCCTCTATGACTCATGGGGCATTAAGAAACATGTCCAGAAAATTAGTGTTGCTGAAATGAGAGAGCCAAGATTTACGAATGGGAAGTTGGTGGTGGTGCCAAGTGAGGATAAGATGAGAGAAAATTGTCTTAGGTGGCTTCGACATGTGCAACACAGACCTATATAGATGCAATCTTAAGGATGGACAATAAGATAGTACTTAAAGGAGCCATAAGAACACGGGATAGTCCTCGAAGGATATTGATAAAATCAGTAAAGAAAGATATGGTTTTTTATTAGTGCTATAGAGGCCACGACCCTTAACAGGGCTGAAGGGAAGAAAAGGACTCAAACAATTAACCCCAACGTTTTGGAATAAAGGCTTTGTTTTTGTTCTTTGTGATTCCTGGGGCATAAGAAGTGGCGCCAGAGACAACTTAGAGCCCAAAGCAACTGGTAATACTATATCATGCACCATGGACCTCAAATTTTCAGCAGATCTGACAAAGCAATTAGTGTTACATTATGACAGACCATGCACCCCAATGTTTCAAAAGATCTGATGTAGATGTTGATGGTGACCCATAATAAATATATTCACTAGGTTTCCTCTTTTGGAATTGGAAACCATAGTTACCTCCACCATGAATCGCAAATTTACCAAGATTCGACAAACATGGTGACCATAAACCACAATACTTGTCGAGGATCGACAAAAGCAATTGATGCGAAAATACTATAGACCATCAGTATAGTATTTCAAAGATTGAACATCATTGATGTAGACTAAGGGGCGTTTTTTTGTATTATATAGTGATGAGCACTTTAAATAAGTGCATAACCACCAACTTAAGGTGTTTGTTTTTTGCACATGACTATATAGTGATGTAGTTTATACATGGTAAATTGTAAGCTCAAATCTTAAGTCATCTTATAAGTGCAAAAAATGACAATTGTAGCCTTCAATAAATTAAATATTATAAATAAAACCAAGCAACCCTAATCTTTCACAAGTTGAAAACTCTCCGTCCAAATAATTTTCATTATGCATTTTTGGCTTGAAGGAACCACAGGTCAGTTCAACCCTAATTCTTCATTAAAATTTTATTTTTTCGAAAATTGGATACATTTTTGCTTATAAAAGTTGGACAATTGGAAGATTGGGGTTTTAGTTTTGTCGAGATTTAAGTTTTGATCGGTACCGTTGTGTTGATATAAAAAAAATTGACGGTGTAATTATATTTTTTTCATTTATAGTAGTGAATCTGTGTTCAAAATAATGGCATAGTATTTGAAGATAAGTAATCAATTCATACATTTATAATGCACTTTAAAGTGATGAAAACAACAAACATTAGCACTTTAAAGTGCACTACATAGTTATAAAAAACAATAAACATTTGCACTTTAAAGTGCTAGCACTATATAGTGCTTAGCACTTTAAAGTGTTAGCACTATATAGTTACTAAAAAAACCTAACTTTGTTTCCTCTTTTCTTAAGACTCTACTTGCACACCAATGTTCGCCCAAGGACTGCCTAGGCGCCGAATTGATTTTTTTTAACAAGCTACTACATATATATAATGTAAGTGTTACTATAACACAAAGACTTATGAGCACTTGTGGCTAGTGGGCTCAGCCTAAGCTATGGGTTATGGGTCAAGAGGTTATGCGTTCGAATCCAGAAGGAAGTTTTTCAAAAAAAAAAATTCGGAATACATAGGAGGATAAACTTTCGTGTATTTACGCAAAAGGGAATAACTTTAGAGAAATAACGAAAGAAAGGACGATACGACATTAGAGATGTCGCCGCACACATGACGCGACCTTGGCGACATTTGTGATGGCGCCAAGGCCCCCCCCCCTCCCCCTTGGTGCCATCACTAATGTCGCCACACTTTGTACTTTTTTTTCCAGAGGAGAGAGGATTTATTATAGATTTATCTAATATCTTAACATTTTTTTAGTTTAACTACTTGATACGTATCTATAACAAATTCTTATTTAAACTATTTTTCAACAATATTATAGATTTTTTTTAATTTTTATTAGAAACTTGTCACGGGATTACAAGAAACTATGTGTGATGTATACATATATATATTTTTAATTTTTTTAGAAACTTGTCACGGGATTACAAGAAACTATATACCAAAAGCCATAACAAAATATTATAAAAAAATTAAATTTTTATTAGAAACTTGTCACGGAAATTTTTTTAATAAAAATTTATAATAGTTTCTAATACCAAAAGCCCCCTTAAATTTATAAGAAACTATTATAAATTTTTATAAGAAATTATTAGAAACTATATACCAAAAGCCATAACGAAATACACCACACATCGTTGCACATGTTATAGATACGTTTTGAATATCTTTTCGTTCTTTTCATTAAATCCCTCTCCTATCTCCTCTGTAAAAAAAAAAAGTACAAAGTGTGGCGACATTAGTGATGGCGCCAAGGGGGAGGGGGGCCCTTGGCGCCATCACAAATGTCGCCAAGGTCGCATCATGTGTGCGGCGACATCTCTAATGTCGTATCGTCCTCTCTTTCGTTATTTCTTTAAAGTTATCATTTTTTGCGTAAATGCACGAAAGTTTATCCCCATGTGTAAAAAAATTTCTTTTTTTTTAAAACCTAAAACCTAATAAGAACTAAGAAGGGGGGAGAGGAGAGAGAGAGCCTCTCCATCTCCAGGCCTCTCCTCTCCTACCCTCCCCTCCACACAACAACAATAGCCCCTCCTCTCCTCTCTCTTTCTACCTCTCTATCTTCCTCTCCTCTCCTCTTCTCTCCTCCACACAACAACTGCAGCAGCAACAAGAAGAGCAGCAATGGCAGCAGCAGGAGCGGCAACAGCAGCAAGGGCAACGGTAGCAAAGGGCAACGGCAGCAAAGGCAGCAGCAACATCCTGGTAAGGGATATTATTTTATTTTTATTTTAAATTTCATATGTGAAAATTTTTGAGATTTCAAATCGTGGTTTCTTTGATTTTTTTTTTTTTGAAAATTTTTAAATCTAAAATCGGCCGAACAGGCCGAATAGGACCGCCGCCTAGGGGGTTTCCGGTGCGGCCGGTGGCCGCCTAGCGCCTAGGCGCTGCCTAGGCCGAAATTTGGAACACTGTTGCACACTATGGTTAAAGTTATACCACCTTGATGAGAATAAATTATCAACTCCTCTAATAAACCATAAAGTGATTTTCCATCGCAATCAATTACAGAAACTTATAAAAAAAAATTAATGCAGGTATAATGAGGTTCCACAAAATGAACCGTGCTAAAAAGACGTGCTAATTCAATTACCATCTGATCTGCCAGCAAGAGGACCGTTTTCAACGAGAACTTCCTTCCGCAATAGACAAATAGATCCTCGAGACTGGGCCCAAGTAGATCCATAACAAGAACATTGTCCTCCACATCGACACCGTACCACTTTATATTTGCGACGCCACCTGCATGCATTAGTCACGTAAATCAGAATCTACCCTACAACAGCAGAACCTCATTCTGAACAAGTTGTTTAAGTCCCGTACATACTTCCTCCCTGCAGAATATTATAGAGCTTCGCCTCATAGATCAACTGTGGATGTTTCGTTTTGCTATTTTCCTGCATATAAAAGAGGCAAAAGTTAAATACATTACGGGATCATCACCAAAAGAACTGGTATTTCAAATACTTATGCTGCTGGCACCTAAATCATACCAAAAATGGGGAAAAGATATAAAAGAAACTAAGAAGCACGACACATACTGGACACAATACAGACACTCCAAAATACACTGACACACCAAAATAGTTGTTATGGCTGTATCATCGGTATCTTATTCGTCTATGTGCAACTTAGAAGAAAATTGTGTTTTACATTAGCTCAAACAGCGGGAAAAAAAAAAATTACAACCTTCTCTACAGATGTATGGATTCATTAGATTCATAGTGATTTTTTGCAATGCGTTCATTAGAATATTGGACTCCGAACACGGTTAAATTTTGTAACTTTATATACATACATCCTCTCCAATAAATAAACATTCGCAAAAGATCACATAATTTTCATCACGATTGCCAAAATAAAAACATTCTAAAAGCACACACCAAGTAAATTGACCAAATCAATTCACGACAACCCTAATTTCGCTCCACAGAGAAAACGAATTCAACAGTGCAATCCCTTCAAATCACAACCAAATCAAGGATATCCGAAGAACTCACGATCTTGACCGCGACGATCTCGTAGGTGTCGACGTGAGTAGCTGCAGCAGATCAACAAATTCGAAGAGACGGTGAGATCGTAACTTCAATGAATTTTGTCAACAACAAAAAAATCGAGATCGAGTTGGACTCACCGAGGAAAATCTGGCCGAAGGATCCGCTGCCGATCTTCCGGCCGAGTTTGTACTTCCCGCCGACGATCCGATCCATGGGGCTGCGCTTCTTGGCTTAATGATTCTTCAGACGATCATCGATCGAGAAATTAGGGTTTTCGGAATCCTAGAGAGAGAAATCTAGGGTTTCGATCGGTTCCAGAGGAAGAAGGAATGTGTTTGTGATGTGTGGAGAAGGCGGTGGGAACAAATCTCTATCGAGGGCAGATTCGGTATTTATGGGAGGAGTGAGTACAGAGTACTAACGCAAACAAAGCCGACGCCGAAAGACTCCGTTCTTTATCCTCTACCCGTTAACCCGTTAACAAGATCCGATATCTTTTATCGGATCAAAAGGGGCTTGGATTTGGATGTTAAGAAAACCCAGATGATTTTATAATCGGGTTTGGTATAAAGTATACAAAAAATATATATAAGTAAAATATTTTACATAAATTAGTTGTACATAAATAAATTTTAAAACAAACAAACATTTCGCCAGTGTATCACAAAATTTAGATATATGTTAGGTAGAAGAATTGTAGATGTCAATACGGTGGTAGGTGGTAGGTGATAGATTGAAGGATTTTACATTTTTTTTTCCCCCTTAGATAATATACATACTGAGATGGTTCATTTTTAGTCATTTTTATGACTTTTTTATATATACTAGTAAATACACGTGTTTTGCACGTGTAATAATGTATAATAAGAATATTATTCAATTATAGTCAAATATTTTTTCGAACTCATGTGGTTAAGGTGTGAGGTATCTTTTTTTTTGGTTGAGTTTGATTCTCCATGTTGACAAATTAAAATTATTTTCAACAATTTTTTACACAATTTAATTTTTTTAAGAAAAAATGAACCATGATATATATATATATATATATATATATATATATATATATATATATATATATATATATATATATATATATACGCCTTAGGCGGCTCAAAAGTGAGCCGTTTTGAAACCTCATAGTTGAAGATTAGTCATCTTCACGTGAAAATAAATAAATAAAAACATATAATATTATTAAAAAATTAAGAATACTCCTGAAATGTCTTCCTATACTTCTCTTCAATTAAGAATATATTTCAATTAGAATTTTGGATATTGTTTAATTAGATAATATCATGTAGTTAATTTAAATATAATTTAAATATTGAATCCTAAAATATAGTATTCAACATATAACAAATCCTAAAACATATTTAATATTAAATTATATTTAAACTAAGTATATGACATTATCTAACTAAACACATATACAAAATTTAAATAAAATATCTATAACAAATTCTAATATACATATGTAGATATATAAAGTTATTATATTAGCATGTAAAACTAAATATCTTCGAAGCAAAATCCTACTAAATACCTAACAAGTGGTCAACCATTTTAAATAAAAGAATAAGTAAAACAAAAAAATAAGAAATATACAACACAATAATAATAAGAAACATTCCTAAAATAGCTATTTTCCCACTCTCATCTCTCCTCTTTAGGGAAGAGAGATTATTTATCTATGCAAGTTCTCAATATTCATAGAGGGTTTTTTTTTTCTTTTATCTACACAACTTCACAGAGGTGTAATGCATGTTGTTCGTATTACGTATTTAAGAATACGTGTACGTATTTTATCTCGTATTGGCCATGGTTCATCTTGGTTTGGGTTGGCTTGGATTGGTTCGGCTAGGCTTGATTAGCCTTGGTTCATCATGAACCAAGGGTGAACCCCCTACCTACCACAACCAACCCTATTTATTAACCTCTTCCCATTCTCTCTCCTCATTATTTTCCTTTCTTCTTCATTACTCTCCACCACCAACCAAGAAAACCCTAGCCTAGGCAAGTACAATCTTGCTTCATGAAGAAACCCACCATTTTTATTGTTCTAACCTCTTCTTTGCAACTTTCTAATCCACATTAGAACTTGTCATTTTCTATTTTGAAGCTTGGATTTTTGTAGATCTAGAATTTAGTCATTTTCGGATTTTCATGGTTTTGATCTATTAAATTTCCTTGTTTTTCAAGTTTTGATGGTTCCATGTGGTAGAGAATTTCCTTCTACCCAATTTTGACCTTTGGAAAGTTGGATTTGGACTTATTTTGACCAAGTTACGGACTTTGGAAACTTAGGATTCAACCATGGAGTTCCTGCTGTTTGGAGAAGACAGTGAGCAGTGCGCGAGCTTTTTAGCTTGCGTCACTGAGCTGTGCGCGCTCTTTAGCGCAGCGCAGTAGACCCCATACGCTGCCTTTTGGAAGCGTATGACTCGCATACGCTCGCTTGCTTGACAAGGAGTCGTATGGAGTCCATACGCTGCCTTTTAGGAGCGTATGACTTGCATACGCTCACTTGGATAGCCATGAGTCGTATGGAGTCCATACGCTGCCTTTTGGAGGCGTATGACTCGCATACGCTCGCTTGTGTGACAAGGAGTCGTATGACTCGCATACGCTCGCTTGTGTGACAAGGAGTCGTATGAAGTTCATACGCTGCCTTTTTGGAGCGTATGTCTTGCATACGCTCACTTGTGTGACAAGGGGTCGTATGGACCTCATACGCTGCCCTTTGTGAGCGTAGGCTTACCTGAGCGTAGGCTTACCTGAGCGTAGCTTGACTTGAGCGTAGCCTGACCTGAGCGTATGACTTTTGCACTGAGCGTATGGCCTTGGCTGACTTGGTCTTATGTCAGCATGTCACTTTGGTTTTATTTTCCTTAAGCTTGGCTCTTCTATAGCCCTGTATATTGATATTTTATTTGATATTTTACGCCCATTTTATATCCTTACGCCTTTTGTCATGAACTTGATAATCATGAATTTATTTAATAGGTTTGTTAATAATAATTGAACACGGCATGGCAGGACAAGCATACCTGACATGATTATCTCGAATTGCTGTTGCGACGGCTAACATGACATGACCCGACAAGAATGACTAACCTGGACACCGTAGATGATTGCGTTTGCACAATAAACCAGTATTGTCTTGCATCATGTCTAGGATGGGATCCCTGAGTACCACGATCAGGGATACCTACTGTAATTAACTAAGAGTAATAAACTAGAATAATTCAGTAGACATGAAGAGATTCCCAGCTACAGGCAATCTCGCTATCTGGGCGCATTAAGTGGACTTGTAGCCTACCGACGAGTAGGGCACACTTCCAGCACACAGTCATGTGGTGCATCCTTCATAAATGGGCATTCGACCTGGATAACTTGGATGGTCTGCAGGGCTTGTGGCTGTTGAAATAATCTCATTGCATCTTGCTAGTAACTAGGCCTGTGATAACCCTAGCTAGTTAAAGTATCAAGCCGTACTTTTGATTGGCCGTGATTTATTGGATGAAGTAATTCCAGCTTAGTCTTATCCTGATCCTATGCAAGATCGTGACAAGACACGATTATTGATGCTTGCCTTAACAATAACGATCGGGAGACCAGTTCTGTTCAGGCGAAGGGTTACAACCCCGGTCCTTGTTTGGTTTAAGGGTTGTAACCTGGCTTCCGGAGCAGTTCTGTGTCTTCCCTTCGGTTATTGTCTTATTTGTACCCCGTGCCATGCTTGTCATGTTCTATCTTACTTCAGCAACATGATTATCTATAATGGCCTTAACAATAAAGATCAGGAGTCCAGTTCTGTTCAGGCGAAGGGTTACAACCCCGGTCCTTGTTTGGTTTAAGGGTTGTAACCTGGCTCCCGGAGCAGTTCTATGTCTTCTCTTCGTTTATTGTCTTATTACCTTATCCATAGTATTTGAGACGAATTTCCATTCAGGTGAAGGATTGCAACCCCGGTCCTTGTTTGGTTTAAGGGTTGTAGTCTGGCTACTTGAATGGTTTCCTCGTACTCAATTGTTGTTGTTATTTCTGATAACTTAACTTTAATGTTCCTTACTATATGCTGGTTTTAGTTTCTAAGTGAAGCCTCCTTTGTGGCACTTGCTCTTTCTGGGGTCTGAACCAGCTGGTTTTGTGTGGCCAGATATCGGAGCAGCTCCAGAGGATCCACCGATCTTCCAGCCAGATGGTGACCACTAGACGGAACCCTGGCAACGAGTGGGTTTCTTTTTGTCCTCCCACTTATTTGTAAAAATTATTCTTTTGAGGCGTTTAGCCGACGAGCACGTGTTAGCTCGATTGCATCTTTATTTATTGTCTGCCTACGGGCTGTAACATGATTGACAGATCCTAGGGTTGATCATGTATGACTGAACTCTTGCTAGTCCTGGCATTTTGTACGACTAGCTTCATGATCATCCAATATGTAATGTATGGGATGCCTTGCTATTATATATTTGGTACTCTGACATCTCGTAATTACTATTGCTTGCTTGTGATTGAGACAATAGGCTTGTTCATGACCTTAGGAGACTGCTGGCTTGTAGTTAAACCCTCATGTATCTAGACAGCCGTGACCGTATAGTGAGATGGATTCTATTTCATATACGTAGCTGGCTATGTCTGCCCCCGCTCTCCAGTATTCCGGTTCTGGGGCGTGACATGGTTTAAGTGGTGGCCCATGCAGGTCTTGTAAATCAAGATATATGAGAGTTTGCCGAATAGATGTCTCAATCAGTATTCGTCCTTGATCTCTGCTCGTATCTTCTGAATCTCTGGATTCTTGTCCTGATCATATGTTTGTATCGTTGATCTGTCCTGGTCCTTCCTTATTGTTCCCTATGTCGTCTTCTTCAGCGGCATTGTTCGTGGTCCTACTGACCAGCAAGGCGGAGCACCTTCTGCGGACCAGCAGCAACCTGGAGATCAAGCCCAACATTCCGGAGTAGCCTCTAGAGTCGTGCCTTCTGGCGGAGAGCCACCAGTCCAGCCAGTTCAACCAGTAGAACATGATGACGACACTTTGGTAGGACTCGTCAGGACCTTGATAGCTTCCCAAGACCGGCGTGGAGATGCCTTGCACCAGGCAGTGACGGATGCTTTGACCCGGGGTGGTCATCAGGGTAACAGCGCGGCCAACAGCTTCAAGCGCCTGAACCCTCCATTCTTCGACGGCAGCGAAGATGCGATCGCCGCGGATGCTTGGCTTCAGGATACCGAAGTGATTCTAGAAGCAGCCAGGACTCCAGAAAACGAGAAGGTGGCCGTAGTGCGCCTGCAGTTGTTAGATCTTGCCCGCAGTTGGTGGGCGGCGCAGGCCGAGGGATTAGTGGCACCCATTGCTTGGGCAGTGTTCAGAGAGAGATTCCAGACGAAGTATTTGTTTTCCATAAATAAATTTATTTTATTTATTTTGTATCTGAGAAAATTACAACGGTAGGAATCTAATCTAGAAGATGATTACTTTATCTCTTGGACGATGCGATAAAGAAAACTCGAACTTTGAAGAACTTGGACAGCAACTGGACAATCTCTCTGTTCTCTCTGAAATTGACTGTAGTGTCTGATGAAGATGAAGAAACTCTCTTTTATAGAGTTCTGGATAACTGTTCACGCTCAGTCAGTTACTTGACGTGTGCATAACTGCAGGGACGCGTGGCGAATTCTGGTGAAGACACGTTGGAGTGCGGTTGAGAGTAGTGGAATATATCTAGGAGAGATTGGTGGCATGGATGCCACGTTGCATAACTTCTGAATTACTGAGTAACTGAGTACAGGACACGTGAGAACATGTGTTGACTGTACATTAAAAGTCATCCTGGATGCCTCTGTTGTGGTACGCTTATCTTTGAAGAAGAGTCATACGCTAGCTTTTGAAGGCACATGTCTTGCATACGCTGACTTGGATCATATAAAGCTAATACGCTCACTTGATTGGGAAGAAGTCGTATGGGGTCCATACGCTCACTTAGATGGGAAGGAGTCGTATGAGGTCCATACGCTCACTTGGCTGGGAAGGAGTCGTATGGAGTCCATACGCTCACTTGGATGGCAAGGAGTCGTATGAGGTCCATACGCTCACTTGGATGGCAAGGAGTCGTATGAGGTCCATACGCTCATTTAGCAAGGAGTCGTATGAGGTCCATACGCTCACTTGGTGGGAAGCCGTATGGATTGAAGGAGTAGACACGTGGCTGTTTCTCAATCTTCTCAAATACGCCATATCTTCAAATACTGACAAATATTTCTTGAGCGTCGTGCTGCAGATATGATGACAGACTGTCAGAAATGACAGTAATGATGGCTCTTTATTGATGATGGCTGCTGAGCTGTCCTCGTAAGAGACAAAATCTTTTCTCGAAAACCTATGCGACGGCTAATCTTCATGGGGCAGCTGTCTTTGCACGAAAGACGAAGTGTCAGATTCATCCTTTATTAAATACATGCTGTGCTGTCATCTCAAGAAATATTAAAATATTCACTGAGCGTACAGCCTTTAGATGAGCGTAGGGACTTGACTGAGCGTATGGCTTTGACTGAGCATATGGCCTTGAGCGTATGACTTGGGTTGAGTCTTATGTCAGCGTATGGCCTTGAGCGTATGACTTGGGCTGAGTCTTATGTCAGCGTGTCATAATTTTCACACCCTACAAGACCCCCTTCAAAGTTTTCGAACTTTATGAATTTCAAAAGTTCGAAATTACTTTGAACTTAAAGTGGGAATAAGTCCTGACACGCTGGCATAAGTTTGTTATCTTCCTCAATATCAGTGCAAATCTTTAGGGATTTTGTTTAAAGCATATCTGTCGTTTGAACTTCTTCTTTTCTTCTATAAATAGGTCTTCCAAGACTTAATTTATTTCTTTACTTTTGCATTCATCTTTGAGAGAGAAAAAGAAACTCAAGACTCAACTTCTTCTTCTTCGATTCAAGCTTTATCAATGGCGCCCAAGGTTGATGCTGCTGTGAAGGGAAAGGGGAAGGCTCCTGCGGAGTCATCTCAGCCCGCCGCCGCCGCTGCTAAGAAGACTACCAATGAGCGCGTTCGACGAAGTGAATGCCCATTGAAGCCTCTCTATGGTGAGGATGATGATGATGAACTGTAACTATCCCCTATTTAGGGCTCTGGTTAGAACAAAATCATAAAACGTATCCCATTTTTAGGGTCAAATACGTCATAAAATATGCTTCCCTTTTTAGGGTTTAGCCGTATCCCATATTTTTTGTTTATACGAAAAATATGTTTGGAGTGTATTCTGTATGATATGCGTATTTTTGATAGAAATGTCAAAATACGCTGTCTTGAAAGAATATGCTATGGCGAGTTGTCTCACTGAGATACGCTAACTCCTGTATTAGCGTATGTTTTTTATGACCATCTTGTCAACCATACACTGATACGCTCAAACTGATCATAAACTGAACTTTTAAAATCATTCACTTAAGATAAACTGAGCGTAAAAAGTGATCTCTGAATCTGTCATACGCTTAGTATAAACTGAGCGTATATGGATCTTCGAGTCTGTCATACGCTTAAGGAAAACTGAGCGTATGCTGAACCTTGAGTCTGCCATACGCTAAGTAAAAACTGAGCGTATGCTGAACTTTGAGTCTGCCATACGCTTAGTAAAAACTGAGCGTATGCTGAACCTTGAGTCTGCCATACGCTTAGTAAAAACTGAGCGTATGCTGAACTTTGAGTCTGCCATACGCTTAGTAAAAACTGAGCGTATACTGAACTTTGAATCTGCCATACGCTTAAGAAAAACTGAGCGTATGCTGAACTTTGTCATCTCTTGATGTTGAAGATTTCTAAGGTTTTATTCTTCTTTTGCAGTGGATATTCTGGCTCAGGAGGCAGAATTTGAAGGATGTGTGGGAAATAACTATAGAAGTGATCTATCACATGTTCGTTTTCCCCAATTCGATGGACCTTCTACAAGGATAGCTCTTTTAACAAATCAGGAAAATGACACCTTGCTGAACTTGATGAGTGGACTGCCTTTACAGAGTGTGGATGGCGTTACCCACTCAAAGCCAGCATTTCTTTTCGGAGATGCTATTGACATAAACTCTCAGCCTGCTCTGGACAAAGTATCATACTGTTATTATAGGGATGGTGATGTAAATCAGCCAATGTATTTGACTGGTTTATCAAAAAGCATCAACATAGCTCGTTTATTTCATGCGAGTTGTCAAAGACAGATGAAGTGGGATATCACTCCATCCCGACAAGCAAAGGCTGGGTGGATAGGATATCGTCAAGGAAGATTCCACAGTGGTACTGAACCACATGTCACATCTCTGCGAGGACTGCTACCTGCCACCATCCCTTCTGAGGACTCAGCACTGCTGAAGCCAGTCAGAGTCCCAATCTTTGCAAACGAATTTGCTCAACTGGAAAATGCCATCTACCCAAAACAGTCTATGAGGCTGACTGGTCTGATAAATCCGGAGAATACCAGATGGACTGCTCTTGTGAAATGGATTCTGAAGAATTTTGGTGAACAGTTACAAGTGATAGGCCTATATGATGCCATTAAGTGCACTGCTTATGGTTTCAGGCCAAACCCGGATTTGTTCTTGGCGTTAGCGGAGAGATATAACTACCGTACCGGCACCTTCATGACCCCAAGAGGCGAGATGGGATTCGCCCTTCATGAAATGGCATATATTTCTCAACTGCCAACAGCAGATCTGCCATATGAAGATTATATCCCTTTCGTTGATGAAATGAATAAGATCTCCGAAGCCAACCCACTGGTTCTTTATGTCTTTGAAGAATTGATGTGCCATTACAGCATTTGTAAGGCTTTTTATAAAGGACAAGGTGGAGAAGGAGATTCCAACTGTTATTCTTCCAAATGGATGGCCTATTTATTTCAAGGCTGTACTGATGAAGTTCAAAAGAAGAAGAAGTATGAGCAGTATATCGGTGAATTTAAACCTCTAAATCAAGCTGAGATCGACAGGCTCATCCAGGACACCACTCATGACGACATCGTCATTGAGGAAGGCGAAGGCACTTATAAAGCAGGGCAGCCGAGAATTATCCGCTGAAGGTCATCTGGCCGGATTTATCTCTCTCTGGCTGAGAAAATTCGTAGTTCCTGGCACCTGTTCAGCAGACAGGATGCACAGAGGAGTTGTCTTCGCAGCAGTCCGTCTGGTTTTTGGGTATAAGATGGATTTACTGACAGCAATGACATGCCGTCTAAATGCTGGATTAAGGGCATACACAGACAGAATGTTCGAATTGGCAAGAAACAGCCTTACATCCTTTCCTCGGGTAGAAATGTCCTTTACATATTTATTTGGATGGCTACTTCTGCATTTCGAATCTCTTATGAGTGCTGGGATGGCTAGACCAGATGACACCTTTCTGGAAAGATACAGTCACACACCAAAGTGGAAATATGACACTTTGACAGATTGCAGA